>JAPYYX010004526.1:0-10232 GCA_030522605.1 Cremastinae sp. B BG-2022a | reverse complement strand
TTCTTATACACGGTGTGTATATCTATATGTCCAACAAGCGTATTTTTGTTGTTCTATTACTCTGTAAATATGAGGACGAAAATTTTGAAAAAAATAATACTCTCAAATTTTTCATAGAAGAACATTCTGTCCACATTTCATCAAGTTCTTATTATTTTCATTTTTACTACCGAAACCCCTTAAGTTGATTGAACATCCGAATATAAGAAAAAAAACATCGATACATGAGTATTACATATTTTACAATTTACAAAGACAAAACTTCATTCAAAAAGTAAAAAATTACACCTAGTAATAAAATAATTGTTGCAAAATGATATGAAATCATTTTGTGACCAAGTAAAAAAAATATTCAAACTATTTTGCATAGATAATTTTAAATTGGTGATATGGATAAATTTGAGTTTATATATTAATTGAAACTCTAAACCTGATGATTGGAATTACCTAATTACGTCAATTTTCAGTTGAAGAATCTATACAAATATTTGTTAATATTTTTTTCACTTGATCAAAAAATGATTTGATACAATTTTGTAACAACTATTTCATTATTTGGTTTGTAAAAGAATATTATAATTATAACTTAAAAGAGAATAATAATTGAACAAATATTTTGTAGCTAGGCAACTGAATTTTGTTTTAAAACGAACGTTTTTGAAAAACAGAAAAATGTGTCAGTTAAAATAAACGATATATATGTATGGAGGGTAAAAATTGAATGTCTTATGGGTGTACTTTTGTACCTTTTCACAAAAATTTTTTTCACAATATATATTTTTTTTGTTTAGGACACTAACAAATATCTATGTAACGTTTTGTAATAAATAATAATAATCTTCCCCAATTTAGGAGGTTAGAAGGTTAGAAATGAAAATTAGTAGTTATAAAAACGAGTATAAAACTCGAAAATTAGTAGATATATTTTTCCAATGGAATATGTTACTCACCAATTCTTGCGTCTCTTATTTTTCTGTCTTTTACTATTATTTCTTACACATTATTTGTATTCCACGTGTTTCTTACATTTTTATTTTTTAGTACATTTTTGTGTGTATTTGTTAAACATTTTTTGAACCTTGATAGCGAACTGTCATTACTTTGAGATCATGACAAGAACGTTGCCGCTATTCTCGGTTGCAACACATACATATGTGATGCACATATCGATCGTAATGTAACGAGAAAAAATTTCGACTGAAACGATCAAAATTTCGATAATTGCAAATTAATGATATCTCGTGAATGGTTGAACGGATTGGGATAAATCCAACGCCATTAAAAAGAAATAAATAGGTTTTACTATAGTTACGATCCTTCGGGTTTGCGGTTAGGTGATAGGTTTTGTCGGTATTTGGAAAATAAGATCGAAAAAATTGAATCTTTTAGTGGAAATCGACTCGGCACCCTTTTGACGATTTTCAATTCTTATATCCGTTGTTTATATTACTTGGTGTTAAAATACTGCCGAGTCTTTTGATTAAATAATCATTATCAATTATTTAGCAGCCTAACTAAAAAAATATAAAATATTCAAATATGTAAAACGTAGCATTTTCATAGAATTTTATAAAATACTTTTCTGATGAAAAAATAAAAATTTATAGCAACCCATAACTTTGGAATGAATGAATTGATATTTCGGGAAAAGTGTGTATAAAGAAGAAAAGATTTTATAATGATGTGAGGAGCGAGTCTGGCTCAACGAGGTTACAGGTTGGAAGACGAGGGTGGTCTAGTGGCCCAGTGGCCTTGGCAGTCTCGGGCGAAAGCCCCTAATCCCAATTTGCCAGACACGATAGTGGCGTCGCGTCGTCAACGCGGGCGTCGCTCTGCTCGTTGTCCTCGTCAAGATGCTTCACCCCGATGTGCACGCCAGGCGAGAGCGTCGAGGGATTTTCCTTCGACCGTTTTGTCTGCGAGGGAAGAAGATGTTGCACTCGGCAATGCTGCCAGCGACGAAGAACTCTTTACAGGGCGATTTTCTCCTTTCTTGGCTCTTAATAACGTTCACCAAAAGTCTCTTGAGGTTGTCTTCTATCTCAAGTACCGCAGAAGCTTCGAATATTTTTTGGGTCTGTATAGAACACTTTAAATCGTCAGTTTCGAAACTTATTACGCGACGGCTTTGATTCCTCACAAATAGATATCTTTTTAAAAACAACTGGAGAATTTCAAGAGCTTGACTAGACGGCAGTCGACAGAATTTTGTCAAAGATAAATGTGTGGTAAGTTTCAAAATACACAAACTTAAAAAATTCTTCGAATGAGTAGTCAGCTTCTGAAAAAAGTGTACTATTTAATTTTATTAGAGTAAACAATTTTTTATTATAATTGAATTCAATCAAACCGATTTAATAAATGATCCAAGAAATGAAAAAATGATTTTTTAAAAAATCCAAGAATATCCTCGATGCTAAAAAATCAGCAGACAGTATTTCGAAACATCTGAATGATAATCCACACGTGTGCGTGCCTGCATTTCTCTGTCTTCATGCAGTGCGTTTAATTTTCGTGCACGTGGCACGAAACAATGTGAACAAGCTCGTCGACTCGGCAGAGATACAATAGCAGTCAATAATGCGTATGATTTGTGCAATAGACTCATTTGTGGACGAAACGTGGAAAGAGAGAGACGGGGGGAGAGAGAGAGAGAGAGTGCAATTGCAAGTACACCCGGCGCCGAGCAGTGACACTTGCGCTTTTGGAATATGCGTTCCAATACACGGGCGTGGGCGCACACACAGTGCGATTCTCACAGCATTCGATGCATTGAAATCGTTTCGTCTGGAAACACTCAGCACATCTGCGTTTCTCTTCTGTCAAGCAATAACGTCGAGAATGACGATAACGAGCGAAATTTCATCGAATGAAGGAACGCAGAGGAAATGATCTCTTTTCATTCTTGTGCGACTCGTACTTTTTTACAATTTACATTTAATTCTGTAAGAATTTAAAAAATATATCGATTTTGTGCTTAAATGTGTTTCATGCGAAATTTGTTACTCCGTGAGTATAAATTAATTCATTTTGATATTTCATCATGTTTAATTATATATAATAATTCTTTACCTAATATTTCATATCGCAATTTATGTACATACGTGTAACGAAAAGCATTAATTCACGTGTTTCAAAAGTGTTATCCTCTAAATTAATTCTAATGAAAAATGGGAATTCGCGTGTTGAAATTTTCACTAATTTCTGGCGATCAAGATCCGCAGAGTGTACAGAAATGTCATAGTGTAGAATCGCTGAATAGGAGACTGTGGACGGGGGTCGATTTCGCGGTGGTCGAACGCTCGACGTGGACAATGAAGCAGCAAATCTGCATTCCCCAACACAGAGAATCCATGTATCGGTGGACGCGTACGTGATAGCGGATAATATGGAAGATCGTGGAGCACGTGAGAGGGAGAGGGTGGCACATGCACGCGGTGTCCGTTGGGCTTGATTTCCCGATGTGCGAAACATCGCGCGGCGTTCTCTCTCTCTCTCTCTCTCTCTCTCTCTCTCTCCATACGGGAATGCCATTCCGAAATCCGTAATATCGCGTCAGTGAGCGTGGATGATGCGAATATACAGTCGAATATCCGTGCACGATGGACATGCACAGACTCGAATCCGTTTCGGCGTCTCGTGCGAAGTCTATGGAGAATCGAGAGGATACATATAATTACCAGCTCAACTGCTCCATTTCACACGTCAGACAGCGTGTGATCACGTCACACGCCTCGCGTGCGATATCTGCTCTCTTCGCCCTTTCGCCCACAACTATTATTCTCTGTCTCACTTTCATCTATATATTAGGGACGAGAATAAAAATATATACCTGCATCACATTTATAATATTGAAATAAATTTTGTTCATAATTTTTCATTATTTTTTGGTAATGTTCAAATCTCTTGTATCGTACGAAATCGAACTATGCCATTTTATCTGGAAATAAACAATTATTGAAGGAAAAAAAGAACCAGGTAGTTCTTTTTGTATCAAAGGGTAATGTGATTCTCTTCTTTTTTCTAAAATATCGAAAATCTGTGAGAAAATAGCAAATCCATTTTTTGCATCTGTCCCTCTGGCACTTACAATCTTTGAAAAAAGTGATCTCTCCATACTGCATTGTTGAATATAGTCTTTGTTTTTCTATTAGAAAATTTAAATTTTTTATTGTGATGTTTAGAATGATACTCAATAGGTTTTTAGTGTTTCGTCAAAAATTTTCATATTATTGCTTAAACAATTAAAACATAAAAATTTTAGACAAAATTTTTTAAACTCGGTTATTGGCATTTTTTATGTGTACTGATAGTAGAAAAAAATATCAACAAAACCTCATTGTTTTTATCAATTCTTATCTACTGTTCAAGAGGAAAATTCGTTTTGTTTTTGTTTATCATATAAGTGGATAGTTTCTCAAAACTGTTTAATACATGTTAATAAAATTTGGCAGAAAGATTCTTTAATATTGAATCATCTTGAGAACAAATTTACAAGTAACTATATCTACCGTTTTTTGGATATTTATAATTTATTATAATTTTGTTTTCGATGAATCTGCATAAGAATACGTATAATATTGAAGTTATTATAACGTTTAAACGATTCAGTGAATGGAGCTGAAATTTACATAGAAGCATTAGAATTCGACTATCAGTGAATGATCCAATTTTTAGATTTTTACCACTATTTCGAGTTATTTCCACATCCTTAAACATCACCTGAAATGACATTTGAGCGTGTGTTTATTCATGTATTCTTTTCTCCTTTTACTATTTTACTTACAATTACAGAAAAAAGTATTATAATACATATACAACGACTTTTTGTTTTTATTCCCTCATAGAAAGAGACAGGTGGATAAATATCTGTCATTCCCTCTCTCCGATTTTCAAGCTGAATGGCTTTTGAAACGTTTCAAACTGCCGTTCAATTCTCATTTCAATTGAACGCAGAGATGTGTTCTGTTCTCATTGTGCGCGTATCCGATAAATCCCTCATTGAATATATGTCGCAGTGTAGAATCCGGTATACTTCGATGGGTATTTTACGTTTCAGGGAACCTTTGCAGCGTCGTTCATCGAATCGTTGAGCGAGGAAACGTCGATTCGAATCAACGGCGAAGCTGCGGTTATATTTCTGTCAAGCTGCTGCTTTAAGGGCAATTGAATTGAAAGAAACATTGTCGAGCGATCGAGCTTTCTATACCTCATTTTTCAAGTGTCAAAGACATGTTTTTGCAGTACACGGAAAAAAAATCGATATAACTGCGAAGGTTTTTTCAACACATTGTACATACACAGGTGCTACGCAAGATTTCTCTATTCACGAAATATATTGTTTATATTATAATTATCACATTGATTTGCAATATATTGTGCATTAGATTTATTATATTTCGATTTCTGACGAATAAAATTTCATTCCAGAATAAGAAGATTGATTAGGGTAGGGGGGGGGGGGGCAAAATGGGGCACCCCAAAAATTGGGTGAAAATTTACAATATTTCAAATGTTAATAACATTTAATATCAAAAAGTCTTTTATTTGCTGAGAACATTGTATTTGGTAATTTAAAAACACATTTCAACAAAAACTAAAATAAATCATCAATTAATTACTTGAAATAAGACGTCAAAGCTAATAATAACTTAACAAATTATGAGAAAAAACATTTTTTCGTACTTTTAGCAGAGGTACCCCATTTTGACCGCTGAAAAAAATTTTTTTTCTCATGAAAATTTTATTTCAGCTGAAAAGGGAATTTGTTTCCTTCAATTGTGATTAAAAAACGAAAAATTCAGCATATTTAAACCCTTGGACTCGGAATATTTTCTTAAGTACCCCATTTTGTCCCCCCCTGCCCTATAATCAATGATAATTATAATTATTATTATCACGATAATAACTGTCAATAAATTTAAAAAATATATGTAAAATACATTATTTTTATTCTTGCAATTAATAAAGATTGTGTAAACCGATGCGAATAACGAGACGAACGAAATGCGTGAAAGACTGAGGAAAATCGGAGAGCAGAGTTATGTTGGGTTATCATCCGATAACCGAACTGAAACAAGGTGACGAAAGAGGAAGTGAATAATAGAGAGGGTACACGATAAAATCAGGTAGGAGAAACAGATTGGCGCACGTGTGTCGGGGTGACGGGCGGATAACCGAGGATCGGGGAGGCGTTAAGTTTAACGCGCATTGTGTGTTGCGGAGGATCGAATACAGAGCGGAGTAAGAGGAGGAAGGAAATAGGGGGAGGATTTGCGGATTGAATGTGCATTGGGACTGCTGGTGAGGCAATCCTGTCACAAATACAGGAATAAGAGAGGTGAGGGAGAGAGAGAGAGAGAGAGGGAGAGAGCGAGATGAAATGATATGTGAGAGAGTGAGACGAAAATATGGGACACAGAACGCAGGCGAAAGAGAAAGAGCGAGTTTCTGAGAGAGAAATGCATACGGATATATCGCACGAATATCCAGAGTCAGCACCGAGTATCGGTACGGGGGATAAACGGGCTGAATGGAACGCGAGCGCTCCGACTGGTAAATAGCGGATAGCAGATTCGACGCGTATATCCGCACGAAGCAATTGAACGGCGAATGATTCAATTTGTCAGACCAATGAGTTTGTCAGGTGCCACTCCATGCCGGGCCAGTCGGGAACTTTCTCCCTCTCGCGATTTCTCTCTCCGAGCTTTCCTGATGATATAAGCTGTAATTCTATATACAATTTTGCGGTATATTATGTACCGACGTACACGCGTTTGATATTGTATATGTATAAATGTATGTATGTGTGTATACCACGTTCGTGTACACATGTGAACTCGAATTGGATTTGATTTAACGTTTGCTCGCATTGCCGCACATTACACAGTAGAAATATCACGAATCTTCGTACTCCATACGCTCGACTCTCCCGCTTCCTCTCCCTTCGCAATGGGCATCCAATTACTCGTTACGTCGAAACACAATTCTCACCGAAAAATCTTTCGTTCTCTTTTTCTTTCTCTCTCCGAAGCATCGATCCCAGTGCATGGAGATGCGAGCAATTTTTTCCATATTTTTTTTAACTTCGAGATAATCAAAGTATTTTTCTTGCTTCGAATAATCAGATTCATTCTAAATGATGAATTGAATTTTTTATTTTTGAATTCAAATTGAATTCCCAACCACATTTTTGAAAATAAAAAAAAATCTTGCGACACTCAATCGGAGCTCAAATAAATTTCTGATTAATTTTATTGTATTCAACAACTCACGAGTGTGTACACTTCGCTTGGAATGTTATTACGATTGATGTAAGAGAGAGACAGATACTTTCAGGAGAGACGCGAGACTTTATTTCGGGCTTGAAAAGAAATAAACGATAAGAAGACAGGTTCAAACGACAGATTTTTCTTTCTTCGGAATCTAAGGCGAGAATACGAGTTCGGTTGTAAAATTTTCACCCGGTGGCAAACAAACTTTTATGGCCCTTCCTATACCATAATGTATATATCCGTGATTTTTAACTTTACATTTCCAGTTTCAAATCCCGTCCAGATGGATACAGACCTGAATATCTAAAAACAAATATTTAATTGATTCGTCCATATTTAATAGATCCAATGAAATATTGAATTGAACCAACTAATATTTCATTGGAAATCGCCACATTTTTTTCAGTGAAGGAATTTGTTTAAACAAATTTTTTTTTCTTGAATAAAAATTTAAGGCTTGAAGACAATTATAAAGGTGATATGTTTAAGGGGTTTCGGTATAGTTAGCAGAGAACTAAACAAATCAACACGTAAAAGAGATCGGGAATCGAAAAATGATCAGGATTGAATAAAAAATGGAAACAATGTTCGTTATTAATAAATGAACGGATATAAATTCCGAAAAAATATTCGTCTAATACGTAGATATTGAGGTATTACAGAAAACATTTCCGTTCTTATGCATGGAGTCTATTGCTATATTCATAGAAAAAGGGTAATTTTCATTTCGATAACTCGAAAACTATGTAGATGACAATTTTGAAAAAAATCATGTTCATGTATTTTATGTTAAAGAACGTCCTTACAAAATTTTATCACATCCTGAGCATGCATAGTCGCTTCTGTACCGAAACATCTTAACCCACACGAGTGCAAGAGGAACGGATGGAAAACGGATTTGCTATGTTTTTTCAGAGATTTTCAATATTTTAGAACAAAGAAGAGAATCACATTAACTCTTTGATGGGAAAAGAGAACGATGTGGTTCTTTTGTCTTCGAAAATTGTTTATTTTCAGATAAAATTCCAAAGTTCGGTTTCTCACGATATAGAGCACTTAAATAGCACCTTAAAAGATGATTTAAGGGGGTTCGGTATACAGTTAGCAGACGATCCAAGAAATCAACCATAAAACAAATAGGGAATCGAAAAATGATAGAACTGAATAAAAAATGAAAACAGTTTTCGTTCTTATTAATGGACACAAATTCCCCAAAAAATGTTCGTCAACGTGTAGAGTTATTGAAGAACAAATTTCCTTCTTATTCATGAAGTGTACACGACTTTATAGGAAAAATATAATTATCTCTTTCGATAACACCAAAACTACGATAATGAAAATTTTGAAAAAAATATAGTGTTCGCGTATTTTATGTTTAAGAACATCCTCCAAATCCTCCAATTGTTTAAGAACATCATCCAAATTTTATGACATTCTGGTCATAGTGACTTCTGTACCGAACCACCTCACGCATTCTAACCGTAAAAAATAAGCAAAAAAATCCTCGAAAGCTCGATACATTTCTTGTTGAAGTCGTTGAGTCTTATCGACTTAATTAAAGTGCTTTTAAGAATAAGATGAAAATTCGTGGTGTAACTCGTTCGACGACCGTATCGTGAGGCGAAAGAAAAAATGGATGCACATATATATCGAATGGATTAAGAACGTAAGCTTTAGAAAAAGGTCGAGGAAGGAGGAGTCGAGAATTCGCGGTGGTGGAGGAGGGTCTGGAATAAATTCTAATGTGGCGGCATTATAATTGCGCGGTTTACGTTCGTACCGCGAGCGTGGACAAGGGCTGCTGTTGCACGAGAGGAAAGCGAGCGGGCCAAATTAGCGACGATCATTATTTATGTCTCCCGAGGAAAAGGGGTTAAAACGGTACCTTTTTCCTCGCCCTTTCACCAAATATATGCCATCCCTTATGCGAACAACTGCTTTCTTTCGACCAGAGAGCTACACGGAACTCTCCTCCGCCTGCGCTAACCCCGCGAAGACAAAGGGTTGTTAACGTTCGTTAAAGGAAACGGAGAGGGTCCTCGTACATAAAAGTCTATATATTCAGGTAAACCATGCCTAAGAAAAATTATTCAGTTGCCGATAATGTAACACCAAGAGGAAAGAAAAAAATTAACATAAAGATTTATTTAAAATGGAAATATATTGTCGCCAATTATTTGAAAACGACATTAAAGAAAAGAGTTTTCATTTTTTGAAAATTGATATATGCTCGCACATGAAGGAATTTTAATTAGATCTGATATAGAAAAATGTTGAGTTCACCTTGAAGTCAGGAAAACAGTTGTATCGCTGTAGCAATTCCACTAGAATACGTCGAAAATTTGCACAAACTCAATTTTTAAATTTCAGGAGCTGTTACTGATTGGAAAATCAAGATATTGAAAATCTTCATTTTTCGCAACCTTCCATAAGAGCCCGTGTTGAATATTGCAATTTTTCTACGATTTTTTCGATTTTTCGGCTGATATGAAGCTTTTGTTGAAATTTCAAAATTTCGCAAGAAACTTCGATTATTTTTTTAGAAAACTCGGATGATAAAAATTTTACCATTTTGTTTATTATATAACAAATGAATTTTATGCTGGATCAACTTGGATTTTTGGTACATTGTCCTTTAGTCGATATGCAAAAAATTTTCTTAATGAACTTAAACGCTCATTCTACTTGGAATTTGAAAAAAAACCTGAGAACAAAATTTCGATCCCCTCACCAGCGATAGGACTACACCTTAATTAAGAGAAAAATAAATTTTCATAAACGAAAATCTTCTTCAGGTTCTTACGTATGTAATGTGAATTTTTCAAAGAAATTAACAAGAGAGTAAATAAATTTACCTATCTATAGGGGAGGGGAGGGCAAAATGGGGTACGGGGGGCAAAATGGGGTACCCCAAAAATTTGGTGAAAATTTACAATATTTCAAATTTTGATAAAATTT
>JAPYYX010004520.1:0-15542 GCA_030522605.1 Cremastinae sp. B BG-2022a | reverse complement strand
CATCATTTCAATGAGATTATGAAAGAGGACACGAAAAGATTTCGGACCCTTCCTGCGCTCCTGGTCAGCTGTTGATCGCAGGTCCAAAATGTACCTTCATCCACACTTATCATGTACGAAAAAATTTCAGAATTTCCTATCCCTGAGTATTTAGTGATTCTAAACTTTCAGTACCCAACCGTAAATCAAGTTTCTCAACACCTCAAGGTTAATCATTTCAGTGAGATTATGAAAGAGGAAGATTTCGGACCCTTTCTGTGCTACTAGCCAGCTGTTGATCACAGGTCCAAAATGTACCTTCATCCACATTTATCGCGAAAAAATTTTAGGATCTTCTATCCCTGAATTTAGTGATTCTAAACGTTCAGTACCGAACCGTAAATCAAGTTTCTCAACACCTCAAAGTTAATCATCATTTCAATGAGATTATGAAAGAGGGCACGAAAAGATTTCGGACCCTTCCTGTGTTCCTGGCCAGCTGTTGATCGCAGGTCCAAAATTTACCTTCATCCACACTTATCACGAAAAAATTTTATAATTTTCTATCCCTGAATTTAGTGATTCTAAACGTTCAGTACCCAACCGTAAATCAAGTTTCTCAACACCTCAAGGTTAATCCCTTTTATTCAACCCACCGCGACGCGGACGACGTTCTGAATGAGAATGACGACCTGTCTCTTCTTTTTAATTACAGACCTCTTTGTTTTTTCCGCTGGATGGAAAAGCGTTTTCTCGCGGGAGAAAACATCGAGAGGAGCGTGAACACGTACGAGGCTAAAGGAAACGCCAAGCAAAACTATTCCGTACCTCTTCGCCTCGCCTCGTTTTCCTTCTTCCTCCTCCGCGTGCTCTCCCTTCTGTTCTGCGACTCGTTGATAACGACTCGCGCGCGTCGTTCATATTTTACACCCTTGGCTCATCAATAATTCATGCTCTGAATAATGCAGCACTGTTTCACCCGCGCGTTACTTTATATCGCCAGCTCGCGGCTTTGCCCCTCTCGCGCGCGTCTCACATAATTCTGTCAGTGAGCGCGCGCGTTTCGCCGCAACAATTCTCATTGATGCCGCATACGTCGAGCGTTTCCTGGGTAATAGCTCGTCACGGAGTTGATACCTATCCCTCATTCCTTTTTCATTCGTCTTTATCTGGAGACGATTTTGTCCAACGGATCCCTTTGAGGCCCCCGCGCCGAGGGCTCGGGGGATCGCTCTCATCCGGTTTCATCTACAATTCGCGATTCTCCTCGATACCAAGGCTCCATTTTTTTTCAAGCGTCCCCCTTCGGTCACGTAACTTTGATGGAGCGCCGGAGAACTCGCTCCGACAGCTAACTGTAAAACATAGGGACTCGATTTGTCAAATTTCACGGTTAAACATTTGTCTCGAATGAACGAGGAAAGAGAGAAGAAACTTTTTTCTTCGCGGTCCAACAGTCGATAGATGTCCCCGAGTTTGTTAAACACGTCGTCCGGGTAACTCCGGATGCGAGCATGAAATTCGTACACATCAGTAATGTATGAATTATGTAAGGAGACCGAGTGAGTGACAGTGAGAAAATTCTCTGGCTTTCCGAAAACGGGGAATAACCATTCAGTCGACACGTTTCCTGGCTTCGTACGAAGCTTACTCCAAATTCCCAAAATGGCTTCTCTCTCCCCTTGAGGAGTATATCCTTTACCTCGTTGACGTTTCGCTCGTACCTACGTTGAAGTGCAGTCGAACGTACACAACCGAAGTGCACGAGAGTGAAGATTTGAACAGGAAAAAGTTGATGAACTCTCGATGAAGCTTTTATGATGTGAGAGAGGTCGAGGACGATGAATGAATGAAACAGAGGACAGTGGACGAAGAGGAAAAAGAAGAAGAGGAAGAAGGAGAAGAAGAAGGACATCGGACACAAGTATAAACGTCGTCGACGATATCGTCCATTATTCACAGGATCCTAATTCGAGTTTCTTGTACATGTATTTGTATGAGACGAGGATCAGTGTGTTCCCCGTCAAATTAGGAAGGAGGAAGAGCGCGGAGGATAACTCGTCTAGGGTTTTGGGGAGATTTCGAATCTCGAGGGGATTAGTGGATACTCCGCTGCTTGTTCACGCTCTAACGCTTCCAGACTGTCCCTGTGGACGATAAGTAGCTGTGGCATTACTCACGCTATTGGTATATATGTATACCCGGATCGGGAGCTTTCTCTCTCTCGTATTTAACTTGTACGATATTCTTGCGCGTACCTACATTCGCGAGTGGGATCTCTAACTCGAGAAAGTTAAAATGATTAGTACCATAATGTCAGATCGCTCGTATATAATTGATAAATGGATATCTCGAGTTTAAGGATCGATATTCGCCGAGAGAACGAAATATGGAGTAATTTCAGAATTTGGAATGAAATTTAATTTTTTGTATTTTTTGTTCAAAAATTCGGTAAAATCGTGAAGTCGTTATTAAGGAGGTTCTGTCGGTTCATGCTAGTCAAATCACACTGAAAAAAAATGTGGCGATTTCCAATGAAATATTAGTTGGTTCAATTCAATATTTCGTTGGATCTATTAAATATGGACGAATCATGTCGGTTCTGTCGGTTCATGCTAGTCAAATCACACTGAAAAAAAAATGTGGCGATTTCCAATGAAATATTAGTTGGTTCAATTCAATATTTCGTTGGATCTATTAAATATGCACGAATCAATTAAATATTTCATTGGAAATGGCCATCTTTTTTTTCAGTGCAGTAACTGTTTTTCAGCGTTTTCAGATGGAACTGAATTGAACATATTCCAATATTTGATAAATCTTCTCAATTTGAAAAATGATTTTTTCATTTTAAACATTTCCATATTACAGAAAATAAACAAAAAAATTATTTTATAGTGGTAAATTGATTCACTTTCTTGTATCAATTAGTATGGAGTCACGTGAGATGTCAACGAAATGGTACTTCAATGAGTGAATAATTCTCTCAGAACTCCGGTAACTGTAATTTTTTATGTGAGAATCTCAATCTTTATAGTCCAAGGAATCCGTGAATTTTTTCAGATTGCCCAAAAGTTCAATCTAAATACATTTTTTCTTCACTTTACGAAAGTATGGTAATCATTTCTCAAAATACTCTATAGCTTTTCCCACCTTTATGCAATTTTAGACAAGTTCATTCTCACTTGTTCAGTTGGCAATGCCACATCAAATTTCGCTATCGAGGAATTGACATTATATTCTTTACTGCCAGAAAAATTCCATTGCTAAAGTTCATTTTGATAATTACAACGATACCTCCTTAAAAAAATGTGAGAAATAAGTTTTCAATAATTTATGGTAAATTTTCATAGAAAATAATCCAAAAATTAAAAAATAATCTAAATATGCAAAAGTATTTTAATACATTTTCACAACACACAAAATACCAGCGCCACCCTAAATGCCGAGTGTTTTCACAGAGAATAAATCCGAGTTATTTTTTAACCTATTTTTTCAACGAGTTATAAAGGGATAAGATTATAGAAAGAGGAAAAGGGGCATTTATGGAGAGGAAAGCGTTTAACCGAATTTGCTGATCTGGAAATAATTGGAGCGAGAGAACGAAAAGTTTTAGCTCGCCGGAGGAGAAGGAAAATAATAAGAGAAAAAAAAATAAGATCGCTGGAGCCTCGGAGGAATGCAATTGAGACAGGGAGACAAAGAATTTTCCTGAGGAACGTAACACGCGTTGTAGGTGTTCCAGACACTTAATTCTCCGTCCCGGACTTTTTCCCTCATCTCTCCTATCTCACTTTTTGTTCGCCTCCTTCTCCTCCGTCTCTCTTTCACAATCCAGTCGGGAATTCGTCTGGGGATCGTCTGACTGAGGCATAGCTTACCGGGGCTCCGGGCGCACGTTTCGCAATGTGTTTACCAGTTCGTAGAACACGCGGACGTCGCGTACGGGGGGTCTCCCGGTTCGTAATTGGAACGGTGGGGCAGCCACGCGGACGTAGTTCACCAGAAGCGAGAATGAAAGAAATAAACTCACGGAGAGAGAAAAAAAATCTGAAAAATAAATAAAACAAGAAGAGGACGCAGCCGAGAGTAAATGGTGTCGGAAAGTTCCTCCCGGACGGCGAAAGGTGCAGCGGTACAAACACGTGTACACAATGCCGGACGGTACGTGCTGCGGGAACGGTCACCGCGCCACGTTCGGGAACTTCGGAAAAAAAGACGTGCCGAGAAAAAGCGATATTCCTCGTATACGACTCCGTATACACATTTGAATCGAATGCCGTCTGGCTCTTGAGAAGAGCTCCAAATCCAGTGTACACCGGGAATCCGGAAGATTATACGATCCGGACGCGTTTGGAAAAACGATTCCACGGGCGGAAGCTGGAAAAAAAGAAAAAGCCGTGGAAGGAAAAAAAGCCACGGGAATCCGCGTACCTGAAACAGAGAAATGAAGAGTGAACGATCGATGAAAGCTCTGAAGGTTAAAAAATAAAGGAGAGAGGGATGAAGAGGCCTGGAAAAAAAGGGATGCTGCGCGAGTCTCGATAGAAAAAAGGGTGGAAAATAAAGAGATGAAGAAAGAAAACGGAGCCGAACTACGACACGAACACCGTCTCGATTGCATGATACCGGAGGGTCGATGTTCAAGCTGTGAACATCAGCAACGTCCATGCCGAGAGGAAGAGAGAGAGAGAGAGATAGAAAGTAGAAACGGACGAAGTTGGGAAGGATGGAGGAAAACGACTAGCGATTCGTAGACCGCTATCATCCTCCTATGGGGAATTCCGTTTAAAATTTCATTACCCGGAACCACCGGAATTCGTGTAATTCACCCCTGCTCGAGAATCAAAAAATAACAAAGCCAAAACGAAGACGTCGCGTTTCTTTAGAGCGTCGCTCTTCATTTAATTCCGAAGAGGGAGAATGAGTTTGGATCCCTTTAAACTCGCGAGCTGGAACGTCCTGTGTGCATGCTCACGAGGCCGCACACACCCACACAGGAGCGCGAGGGTGCGCGTGTTTTACGGTACGTTAGAAGAAAGGGGAGGGCATTGCGGAGTTTATTCGCCGCACCCAATCAACGAGAGAACCGACGAAAATTCTGTTTTTCTTTCCTTCTTTTTACATTCTTTTTTTTTTTTCTTCGGGGTGAGTCTTGGGTAGCCACGAATCTGCTCCTGGAAAAGTCTTTCGCCTTTTCTCTTTGTCTCTCTCTCTTTCTTTCTTTCTATCTTTCTTTCTTTCTTTCTTGCTTTCCGTCTTTGTCTCTTTCTTTCTCTTCCAAGAGGATATCCCACTTCCACGATTTTCGTTTGGATACGTGCAGGTATCACACTTGTCACGTACTCCAAGGTGCGGATCCACGTACGCCAGAATGTCTTATCCCTTCGTGAGAAAAGAGCATCGTACTTTACCGTTTGCTCGTCCGCAGACGTCGATTCCATATTTCCCCCCCCCCCCCGCTGCCGGGGCAAAAAGACTCAACTCCTCTTTCGTAAATGGTTAACCTCTTTCTTCTGCTTCCGGTGATGCGGGTTACGCTTTTTCGCCTCGCAACGCCGACCGTGTGTGTGTTTACGTAACCGAGGAGACAAACGAAGCCACAACGAGGACGGAGGAGTATGACTGCCGGTTGGCACGCACGGACGCACGTGTCGCGATGCCAAATGCACACACGCTTCTTAACGAAACTAGTATCAGTCTGTTGATAAAAAGATTTTGAATAATGCGCAGGATAAAGAATAAATAAAGATTTCTGAGTTGATTTTTCGATTCATGATCATTTTTTTTAAGAGAAATTTTCTTACAGATAAGTGGCAATTGATTTGTCTTTATACATCTTGATAATTTGACGTTCTTCGATACGGAAATGTATATTAAATAATGTTCGGAGAAGTGTTTAAGGTGCTAGAGATTAGGACCGAAAAACGTTTCTTTATCTTACTCTTTAGCAATAAGAATTATTTTTTTAAATATTAATAAAATAATAATTAATATAAAAAAGTTTTTTTTTTGGGTGTCAGTTTGTATTGTAATAGATCTAGTATTTGTATGATCTTTTTAATAAAATTGAGTGAAATAATGAGTAAAAAGTAAAGGAAAGGATTTGCCATTGTTCCCTTCAGATGGATAGAATCCCTTCAGAATATTTTCTCGTTTGTACGTCCAATTTATCTTTCCTTATGAATATCTTATTCTTCAGTGGAATCGTTTTTTAAGTAATGTGATCTTCAAGTAGTTTAGTTAATGCTCATATATTGAATTCAGAAGTAAAACAGTATTTAAAGTTTAATAACCAAATTTAATAAGTCCAGAGATACTCGCTGTATCTTCTAAAGAAGTTCGGAAAGATGGTGTTTTAATAGACTCGTGATAAATTGCAATTTTTGGACGAAACTCGAGATTTTAATCATTTAGATTCGTCCGAATGATGGGAATATTTTTCTATTCGAGTTGTTGAATTTCTCAACTCAGTGTATAATTTTTTCTCAATAGTAATAACAATAGCAATAAATTCAGCCAAGGTTATTAGAGTAATAGACCTGCTGCACAAGGCTGGCTATCAGTTTGACTGACATTAAAATTCCACATGCACGCAAGCATACGATTCAAAATAAAATTGGATCATATGATTAGGTCATATTTTCAATTTTTTCAAAGTATGGTACTGCCATGTCTATACGAGTTCTACTTTTCGTTATTGATTAAGATTTACAAGTTTTACGGGTTATTCGGATCTTCAGTCTGAAATCAAGAAAATGAAGTGAATATTTTTTTAACTTAACAAAATATTCAACATTTTTTTTCAACACAACTTAGATAGATAGATAGATGGATAGATGGATAGATGGATAGATGGATAGATGGATAGATGGATAGATGGATAGATGAATAGATGGATAGATAGATGGATAGATGGATAGATGGATAGATGGATAGATGGATAGATGGATAGATGGATAGATGGATAGATGGATAGATGGATAGATAGATAGATAGATAGATGGATAGATAGATAGATAGATAGATAGATAGATAGATAGATTGTGTTTATTGTAACTTACACACCAACTAAATATAAATAACTCTACAAAATAAAAATATTTTGATTTAAAATTTTCTAAGTTTTAAAACAAATAGCTTTAAAAATAAAAAAATGGCCAGGAGTGGAAAAACTTTTAATTGAATTTTAATTGAAACTTGCAAACAAAACAAAAATTTTTAATAACATTCATCAATCTGATACATTTTTAAATATTTTTTAGACATTTTCTTAGAAAACGATAGCTCAAATTTTTCCAAGGCCATAAATATCATTTGCGTTACTCGTCATTAATAATGCATGTAGACAAAAGTTGATAGAAATAAAAGCATGCGACGTTCAATCGACATGCACGAATGATACACATGCAATCGTACAAACAGCAATTTTATCGTGAATGGAAAAATCTCGTGAAGCACGCGAGGCTTTTGTTAAAGCTCCAGTGGCATTTACGTATATACCGCGGCTATAAATAGACAGAAAGAGCCACACTTACACGTAAACATGGTTGGATACTCTCCGTCTCGACTTCCCTCTTCGTTACTCACTCCTCCATCCTGTATTTCACCGATTTTCTTCCCTCCCCTCGCGCAATTTTCCTTTACTTCTGTAACCGCGACGAGACCCGAGTTCCAGAGAGAAGGAATCCTTGGGGAGCTTTCTGACTCACTTTCACGTCGCTGGCTGGCTGGAGGAAGAGCCAGACGCGGAAAGATGCGAGAGACCCGGAGCGTGGAAGGCAAAGAGGAGGAGACGGAGAAAAGCTTTAGCGAGGAGCATTTCCTCCGCAGCAAAGAGAGAAAAAGAGAATAAACGAGCATGAAAGACAAGTAAACCGAGTCAGTACAGCAGAGAGGGACGAGGGAGTTTGTTTTTCCGGCGAATTCCCGTCGTCGGAGTTTGATTCCCCGGCGGGCCACACACATACGGCGAAATCCACGGAAATTCGGGATGGAGAGAGAATCGGACCAAGGGCCATAGCGTAAGGTTTTCGTACCAGAAGCCGCCTCGAATGATTCCGCTTTCATGCCACGGACGTGGCTTGATCCAGGACGTCAGAACTGCGAGGGCGGAGAATCTCCGGCTGATACCATGCATAATGCCAAGTTGAGCAAAAGGAACCGGACGTACGCTCAATTTCAATCAACATCCGTCCCACTCAGCGCTAATTCCGCAGGAATTAATCGTCCGAGGAGTTTCCAGGGAGAGAACCACAGTTTGGAGTGATAACCGATTTTCCGACCTCGAAACCTCCGAATAAGACCAACCGTCGTCGAGTGTTCTTAGCAACTGACGAAACTTTTGTATTTCTTCTTCACCCTTTTGATCTCTTTCGTTCCTGGGAATTTCGTTCCATCCCCCGGAGGACTCCGAACTCGACTGATTCCTGGACCTCTGAATAATTCATCGTAAGCACAGGATAAGGACATCATCGAGTGACCCTGGGATCAACGGTCAACCGTGTAGACGAGATTAACTCAAATCCAAGAGATTCAATATACCAAAAAAAAGTATCACACGCGTATTTCATCAGGAATAACTTTTTTCATTCACGCAAAACTCGCTCTGAAAACCAAATTAGAGGTCGGACACGAAATTTCGGCAGTGAAAAATATGAAGACGCTCTTTATTTTCCTCAATTCCGGACACTGGTACCCGCTCTCGTATCGAAACTAATTTCGTACTTCCATCGTTCATCCTCTATCGTCGACATGTCGGACTCCGGGTAATTGCCAGGCGTGCGGGATAAAATGTTGGCGAGAATAAGAGGGAAAAAAATGAAGACGATGGGGCTGGCTCGGGTAAAAGAGGAAAAAGATATGAAGGGGAAGAAGAGAGAAAAGGAGCGAGCAGGAGGGGAGAAAATCCGTTTAGAACCCCATATAAGTCGTCCTGACTGAGGCTCACACAGGGTATACACGGAGTTCGGACGACCCAGACACCGCACCGGTCTCTCTTCCCTTTTTCTCTCTGCTTCCGTCCGTGTGCGTCTGCTACGGTCGAACGTTGGCCACTGCGGTCCTCCCTGCTCGTACACGGCGGACTATATCGATACCGAGAGAGGAGAAAAGCCTCGTGGGGTCAAGAGGATCGTCCTCCTGTACGGGTTTCTCGTTGGGAATAACGTTTCCCGTACCGAGATAACTTCCTCTCCCATGGGAATCCGGCATCATCAACATTGGATAAAGAAAGAGAACGGAGAAACGGCGACTACATCTTCTCTCCGACTTCGAACCTCATTTCTCTCTGTATTCCCTGTTTTTCTCGAAAACAAAAATCACAGTAATAATGATACGATTGTTTGTGAAATGCGAATTTTTTTTTGAAAAAAAGTTAGGTCGTGAGTTTTGTGAATTTTTTGTTAATATGGGAATTTAGTGCTAATGAAATTAGAGAGATAAATAAAATTTTGTATTGTTTTTCTGGAAAAAATTAGAGTAATAAAAATTACAATAAAATAGGAGAGATATATACAATTTTGAACCTTTAAATTTTTTCGTATTTTTAATTTGATAAGAGATAATAATTTGAAACATTTAAATTTTGATAGAATATTTTATAAGTCGAATCGACTACATCGACTACATCTTCTCCGACTTCGAACCTCATTTCTCTCTGTATTCCCTATTTTTCTCGAAAACAAAAATCACAGTAATAATGATACGATTGTTTGTGAAATGCGAATTTTTTTTGAACAAAGTTAGGTTGTGGGTTTTGTTAATTTTTTGTTAATATGGGAATTTAGTGCCGATGAAATTAGAGAGATAAATACAATTTTGTGTTGTTTTTCTGGAAAAAATTACTGTAATAAACAAATTACAATAAAATAGGAGAGATATATAGAATTTTGAGCCTTTTAATTTTTTCGTATTTTCAATTTGATAAGAGATAATAATTTGAAACATTTAAATTTTGATAGAATTTCATAAGTCGAATCGACTACATCTTCTCCGACTTCGAACCTCATTTCTCCTCTGTATTCCCTCTGTTTTTCTCGAAAACAAAAATCACAATAATAATGATACGATTGTTTGTGAAATGAGAATTTTTTTTGAAAAAAGTTAGGTCGTCAGTTTTGTTAATTTTTTGTTAATATGGGAATTTAGTGCCAATGGAATTAGAGAGATAAATATAATTTTTTATTGTTTTTCTGGAAAAAAATTACAGTAACAAAAAATTACAATAAAATAGGAGAGATAAATACAACTCTGGGCCACTCAATTTTTTTGTATTTTTAATTTAATAAAAGATAATAAAATTCGAAACATTTAAATTTTGATAAAACTTCATAAGTCGATTCAGATTTTATGCATCAGTAATGCCGAATCGACAACAGATTATTCTCTTCACTTATCGTACCAATTTTTATTTCGATATTCACTGTTCAATATTTAATCTGCTTTTTAGCAGAAAACGATTTTCAAAATTGTTTGTTCGATCATGTGAATTATAATAAAATTATAAAAGCAGCGAGCACTTTATCCAATTCTACGATTTTACTCCAAAGTAATGTTCGAACGAAGTTTATCAATATTCAATTACCAACCTCAATATATTTTATACGAATGATACATTGCTCGATAAACTTTTACAACGAAACGTGTTTAGCACTTCACACGAATGACATCCAGCTGCCAATGCGAGCGACCCAAAAAAAAGTACAAATGTATTTCCTAATTTAGAGATTTTAATTGGATTCAAGAGAGAATCGAGAATACGAGAGCGTTGAATTCTTATATCCCAGCTACAGACGAGCGGGAGAAAAAGCAACGAGAATATTGAAAATCGTTTTCGCTGTGAATGACACTCCTGGAAATTAGTCGGTCAATTCGAGACACCTTCTTTATTGGAGCAGACATTTTCAATCTATATATTCATATTTCTATATATTTCTACGTGATTTTTTAATTTTTTTAAGCTTCGCGAATGCTTAAAATTTATTTCCGTCTTCCAGTTCTTCGGTGATAAGAAATCAAACTCCTGGAAATTAAATTATGGAAAAATGTATACCAGGATATAAAATAATTAGCAAAGAGTCGAAACAAATAAATGATGAACAAAATTTTTTTGATTGCTAATTTTTTTTTCTTTTTTTTGATAAATTGTTTGAAACTCTTGAGCAATCAGGAAAATTACATGACCAGGAATATCTCGATAATTAACAAATAACAAACAATTAACAAATAACCGAAAAAAAATCAATGACGAACAAATTTTTTTGATAGTTAATTTTCCCTTAAATTAAATTAGAGTTGACCTCGTGAGCTTCACCGGGCCGTTCTTTATTTTTGATAAATTGTTTGAAACTCTTGAACAATCAGGAAAATGACGTGCCCAGGAGTATCTCGACAATTTCACGAGAGCGTTAGCATCCCTTGGAATACTCTTCTCGTCGAATCCCAGCGGTGCTAAAAGGCTTTGCGAAGCTTTGGGAAGGTACTTCCTTCTCCTTTTGAGCAAATAACGCTGATGGCATTGTTGGTCGAAGAATCGCTCAGTATACTTGTGATACCTTCTGCAAGTCCTTCTTCCTGGCTCTCTCGTCTCTCTTTGTGTCCGAGCTTTGATAAGATCAATCGACGAGGAACTTGACCGATTCATCCTTCTTTCACGGATCTGCAATATAAAAAAATTCCCTCAAATGCCCCTTAAATGTCACAAAAACGTCAACTGCTTTTTTTTACGAAAGTTCACGTTGTACAATTATTTATTTTGTCAAATTTCTTCTTTATCGGTTATTCAAATATCAACAGTGTTGCAAAAAAACTTCAGAATAAAGTTTTTTTTTAGAAAAAATGTTTATTTTAACGTCTGCTTATTTTTAATTCATTTTATATTCCGTTAGAAACAAAAGAGTCGTCGTATTCTCTTATCAGAAATAGCGCTCTCGTGATATTAATTAAAATGGGTACGTTCGTAGTCTTAAACTACCGGGAGGCTTCCATTGTCTGGCAATTATATGCTCTCGGATGTCTGTCAGTGTATGCGATAAATGCACCTGCACGAATGAACCCGATACTGTAGCCGCGGCTAAATTGCTTATCGTATTAACCGCTTGGATCAAATTTCTTCTCCCTCTTTCTTTTTTCGGTCTGTGCGATTTTAAATCCAGTTTCGTCTGATTATATATAATATAATCAGACGAAATATGATAAAAAAACATTTCTTGCCTCGGAAGTTCAATCGAGAAAAGATAGACAGCGGATCATACGATTTTCAAGAGAATATTTATAAATTCCTTGATTCTGCTAAACTGATAGACTTGAACATCCTCCTGTCACTCCTCAAAAAAACATCAATTAACCCCGAGTAATTGAGATTAAGTAAAAAATTTGATTTCAAAATTTTTATATCGTTCATTCGAGGTTCACGAACAAGGATGTAAAATAATAAAAATTTTTAATTGATTTTCAAGAGATTATTCATAAATTTCTCGATTCTGCAAAACTGACAGCAGAGTTCAACATCCTTTCCTCAAAAAAAACATCAACTAATCTCGAGTAATTGAAATTAAATAAAAAAATTTAATTAAAAATTTTTTTTATATCGTTCATTCGAGGTTCTCGAACAAGGATGTAAAATAATAAAATTTTTTTATTTGATTTTCAAGAGATTATTCATAAATTTCTTGATTCTGCAAAACTGACAGCAGAGTTCAACATCCTGCTGTCATTCCTCAAAAAAAAACATCAACTAATCTCGAGTAATTGAAGTTAAATAAAAAAATTTGATTAAAAATTTTTTTTATATCGTTCATTCGAGGTTCTCGAACAAGGATGTAAAATAATAAAAAAATTTTATCTGATTTTCAAGAGATTATTTATAAATTTCTTGATTCTGCAAAACTGACAGCAGAGTTCAAGACCCTGCTGTCATTCCTCAAAAAAAACATCAACTAATCTCGAGTAATTGCAATTTGATTTGATTTTAAAATTTCTATCGTTCATTCGAGGTTCTCGAACGAGAATGAAAAATATTTAAAATTTTCATGCAATTTTCAAGAAATTATTTATAAATTTCTCGAATCTGCAACACTGACAGAGTTGAACATCCTCCTGTGACACGAATTCAAAAAAACGTCAATTAATCTCGAATAATAGAAATTTGATAAAAAAATTTTAATTTTCGATTTTTAATATCGTTCATTCGAGGTCCTGGAACGATGATGAAAAATATTCGTTGCAAAGTGTTTTCCCGAAACTGCATCGAGATTCTCTTATATAGGTACATCTAGATGTATCGCCATAAGAAAATTTATTCTCCATTATCCGGGCACCCCAGCGTATCGCTTCTTGTCCAAGACTCAGCACCTTGGATAAAATGTTCCAAGGGGGAGGAAGAGAGAAGATATAGTGCTGGGGCGTACGCCTCAAGGCGATGTTTACCCCGAGATAAGAGAATATGCCAGCTCGTTGAAAGACATGCAATAAAGCCCAACTTTGATTCATAGGTGAAGCGCAAAATCTCATCTCTCGCTCTCGTACATACGGATTCACACACATAAATATGAACGTGCATATAGAAAATAGAAGAGCTCCGCGTATCGGTGGAGGAGCGGAGATCCGTGAGGTGAAAGGAAAGAGAGAGAGAGGAAATATAAGAGAGAAAGACGAAGCCGGTAAACGTTAGAGGACGAAGGAGCGGGAGGACGTGAACGTGACCCGGCATTAAGTGGCGTATAAAATATTGCGCCCATGTAAATAGCCATCGTAAAATTCCAGGCAGCGAGTCTCGCGTTTGGTGAATGTTGCCCTCTCGGCATGCCAGGCCACGACGACAGTCCTCGGAACGCTTCACGGTATCCTCTCTCTCTTTAACTCACGCATCCTTTTTCTTTTCGCTACTTCAAATTTAAATTCAATACTCCTCGAATTGCCGGATTTTTATTCCCATGCACGAGGATTGAGAAATGGCCCGAGATTTTAATAGTTGCGAGTGTTTTCAAGTTTTCGCGAAAGGATTGAGAAAAACTCGAAAAATTTTTGATACTGAACCGATTTTGCTTCGAAACGTAAACGATGATTCTCGATGAACGATAATTTTTTTAAGAAATTGTGTAATGAACAAAATTTTAAACAAATGCTATTATGAATTTTTTTGTATTATTAGTATTGTATATTTTATAGTTGAGGGGAGGACATAATGGGGTACCCCAAAAATTTGGTGAAAATTTACAATATTTCAAATTTTGATAAAATTTAATATCAAATAGTCCTTTATTTGCTAAGAACATTATATTTTGTGATTTAAAAACACGTTTAAACAAAAACTACTGCGAAAAATCAATTAACATAGCAGAACGAAAAATTACATTTTCTTTGGTAATGAAACACATTTAAACAAAAATGAATATAAATCATCAATTAATTACTTGAAATAAGACGTCAAAGCTAATAATTACTTAACAAATTATGAGAAAAAATTTTTTCGTACTTTTTGCAAAGGTATCCCATTTTGACAACTGAAAAAAATTTTTTTTCTCATGAAATGAAAATTTTATTTCAGTTGAAAATTGAATTTGTTTCCTTCAATTGTGATTAAAAAACAAAAAATTCAGCATATTTAAACCCTTGGAATCGGACATTTTCCTTAAGTACCCCATTTTGCCCCCCCTACCCTAAATATTATATTTTTTAAAATCATTATTACTTTTTGTATTGACACTGAATTTCTAATGTTCAAAAAGTGGTCGTAAATGATAAAATTATCAATAAATTGTCATTTTCTATATAAATTGTTGAATGGATAATTTAGTTGAATGATATTTTATTGATTTTATGATACAATTATCAATAAATTATAATTTTTTATATGAACTATTGAATGGAGAATTTAATTGAATATTTTGTTTATTTTTTTAGTGACGGGGCTGGGTCCAGACTTCCTGACTCCCCTGGAGAACGTAACGATCCCACAGGGTCGTGACGCGACGTTCACGTGCGTGGTGAATAATCTCGGTGGATACCGGGTGAGTTCCTCCTCCTACGCGAGTGGAGATCACAGTGGCAACAAGGCCCGGGTAACTATATGACCATTAATGTCTCCGCCTGCCAAAAATGGACCCACTTACTACTACCTCTTGCTGCACTTCTGCCGCGACTGCCTGTGCACTCACCAGCTCGATGCATTAACGCACCAACGTTGCTATATATGAGAACCATCAACCTCACCAATCAGAAACAGTCTGAAAATATATTTAATCTATAAATAAATAAACAAACGATCAACCACATCGCGAGGCCTCCGTATGCCTGAACTCGTAGTCAGATTTAACGATTATTGATCCTCGAAGCTCAAAAGGGAAATTTTTGTTCTGTAGACAAAATTTTTTTAAATCATGAAAAAATTTTATTTTCTTTTTATTTGTGTAATGTATCAAAAAAATATATTTTATAAAACATAAAAAAATATATATTCATGTTATATATGGGTAATTCCATATCAATTCGACAAATGGTTGGAATCGAACCTTTCCGATTTGGATGAAATTTGGTGGGAAGTTTTCTTTCATCATAAAACA
>JAPYYX010004519.1:0-10493 GCA_030522605.1 Cremastinae sp. B BG-2022a | reverse complement strand
TTATTTTTCCTGTGATCCAAATCAGAAAAAAGTAACGTTTTCAAAAATTTTTTACGCGGACTCTCATTTGACTAGAGAATACTTGATCAACCACCTTAATCGACATACATCGAAAATCTGAAAATAATTTTTATAATAAAGACCATGGTCCATAATCCAAGATATTTTGGCTAATGGGTAACTAAAAGCGAGAAATAATTGAAAAAATCATAATGGCATTCTACAAAGATGAAGACAGATCCGAGATAGGATTTTTCGTCTTTGAGAGTCTCTTAGATAAAAGCTTCTCCTTTTCTTCATTCCCCTCTTCCATTCTTCGTCGGCTGTCCAGGATCCGGGAACAATCTTAGTCGACGGATCGAATGGCTGTTGGCCTTGATGGTTATACCGCTCAGAGACTTTTCACGAGATCGCCTTTTTTCCATTGAGGTTCGCTCCGTCGTGGGGCCCACGTCGTCATAACTCGAAGAGTCGAGTCGGTTACTCGGAGGTTAAGCCTTTCCGTGAACCTCACCCGACAAAGGAATCTCATCCGAGTTGACGGGAAATTCCGAGGCGAACGTCCGGTATGGCTGCGATATGTTTCTACCTCCTTCCGATTCGTTTTTCTCTCTCGCGGGCTTCTCTCTCCCGAAGTATCCGAAGAAGGTAAAAAAGGAGAGAAGAAAGATAGAGAGAGAGAAAGATATAAGAAGAACGTCGGTTGAGCGCGTTCATCGAATCGAGCGAATTTGATGACGAGAGTTCCTCCGCCCCGGCTTAGAAAAATCTCGTCCGACCAAATCAGGCTTGTACTACTTGCGCCCGTATGACCAATGCCATTTATCGAGATTGCTTTGAGCTTTATGGTATGGCGAGTCTAGCAACAATGTACCTCGGAACTTTTATCCCCTTTTTTCCTTTTCCGTTGAATCAAATCTTTGAAGCTTCGACCTAACGACCTGCAAAAGCTTTTCTCGCTCACTTGTCTGCTCGATAAATCAGAGGGAAATTTTTTATTCCCGGTATCCGAGTTTCAATCGAGACCCGAAAAGTAGACGTCCGCATGCTTGAGAATATTATGTTAAGAGATGGCGAAAAATAAGCCTCCGAGTTTACAGCGGTCTTGCCGGACTCGGTATGCATAATCCTTTCTCACTTGAGGAGGGAGAATCGAGCCATTAATCCCCTCGTGTAGGTGTCAGCCGTGAAGAGATAAGTGCACCCAACGGAAGATATATATCTCCATTTTCGAGGGAGATGGGACGTACTCGTTAAAAGCCGAGTTACCATACGTAACGCCCCGAAAAGCTTTACCCTCTCGCTCGCTAATCTATAACTCGTGCCAACTTGAATGCACGATAAATTTCGAAGCGCGCATCCCTCGCACAGCCTCTTTCGGGCTTCGTACTTGGTCGGACCTTTTTTGGGCTCGTTACGAATCATCGAATCTTCCTCCCGTTGAATTCAGCCTCAAAAATCAGCGATGCAGGTAGAATAAAAATTTTTCATTATTATTATATATCACGCGGTTTTATTCTCACAGTGGTATTAAATCGCAACTATGATTCACGAAAGTAAACTCCGGCCGCAACGAGATTCCTATCCGAGTGAGTAATCCACGACTCTTTTGACTTTAAAACGAGATTACTTTTGGCGCATAAAGCCTCGGTAGATTTCTGCTCTCCTTTCTCTTCCGTGTCCAGGGAAACGCGGAGGTTGGAGTCATCTCGCCGAGGGGTAGAGCGCGCGTGTTCCCAGGAGTTTATATCCCAGACTGACAAAAATCTCGAGAGACAATCTAAATGAGACTTTTCTCCGCGTGTCTTGTCCGACAACGTTTCTTGGGATTTTCTTTATATGGGAATATTTTTTCATCCTCGAAAAGATAAAATACTAATTTATTCTTTTAGAGTATTACTTCATAATGCGATTGGGACGATACTGAAATATCAATTGTTCGCCTCGGTCTTTGTTGAAATAAAAAACTTTTTTTTTTCTTTCCTTTTATTCGCGATTCTAAATCTTCTCATATGTGACAGGAGAAATTACACCTCTTGACGTCAGTCGAGACGCCTCGAAGAATAAAATAAGTAGGATAAAATTTGGATATAGGAAATAATAGTCAATAAGACTGTTCGGGGATTCCCCCCCCCCCCCTCCCACACTCTCTCTCTCTCTCTCTCTTATTCCGTACCTCCGATCATGTCAAACGGTGAACCATTGCCGTTTGTAACTGAGGCGAGGAATCTGGGTGTTATCATGTCTTTCAATCTCTCATGGAATCCGCAAGAGGTATCAACTGCATCACGAGTTAACTTTGCACTATTCCGGCTGCGCTATTTTCGATCGGCGATCACCCATGAACTTAGGACAAGGCTGATTCGTTCTCTCGTCTCCTCGTTACACGATTATTGCTCTCTTGTTTACTTTGATATTTCAGTTGGCAATAACCTAATTCTCCAACGTCTCCAAAACAGGGCTATCCGGTACATATACAACTTGTCCTATGATGCACATGTCACACCATATCGCAGACAACTGGGTTGGCTGACAGTGCGATCACGAAGAAATTATTTTCTAGCAAATTTTGCCTACGATCTCAAGACCTAGTTTCTTCCGTCCTATCTTAGTGATTTAGCTGAGTTCACGTCTCCTTCATCTCGATCATCACGCGGCAACAATCCACCAACCTTTGTCATTCCGCGTCATCACACGGTTATTTACTGAAAGTCTTTTTGGTTATCTGCTCTTTATCTCTGGCACTCTCTTCCTCCTGATCTTAAAAAATACTTGCCGAGTTTATACTAAATGTATCTCGGCAATTAAATAATTTTAATTATTATCTAATGGATTTATAATGTTACAACAATCTCTCTACTATTTACCATACTGCTATGGAAAAATGTACTTGCCTCCTTTTTCACACCATCTTGATGGTGTTTTTGCGAGTATTTAATGAATAATTATACACTATAAAATCAATAAATCAAGTTAATTTAATATTGAATTTCCTTTGCTATAGAGACCACGTATAGCAAAATAAGAATATATGCGCTCAAGTTGTACTCCAGGTAAAATCTTATCGAGAAACTCGCTCAGTCTTGGTCCGCTCCTTTGCCGTCTTCTTCTCATTCTCGCGGCCACGGAGCCAAAACTTTCTAATGAACTGTTGTGACAAGCGCATAATGGGCCCGCCTTCGGGCGAGCGCGCGTAACGCGCCGACGAAACTTTGTGCTCCGGCGGCATCGGCCATAAGAAACCACTAGGAGCAAACCGGAGAGTATAACCGCGACTCGTTCTCGCCACTCGACGCGTTCTCCCGCAGCCGCGCCGACAATACAAACTCGTTAATTCTCCTCCAGGCGAGAGTAAAAAGTCATCTATCGCACCAAGCGTTCTCCTCTATCGTTAAAAGTGTCCGAGTGAGTTTTTTTTTGCGAGCAGCTTCTTTTCAATTACGAAAATGTCGCTCCAATATCTGTCACACGGATCAGAAACCTGACAAGAATCTACGTCGACCTCCCCGATTATTTAGTTCCAAAAAAAAGGATAAAAGGGATGAAAAAGATTTCGTTAAAATAAAAGAAGATAAAAACGTGAGCAAGAATCGTATCGAAGACTCCGAAGGAAAGATAAAAATGAACCGAGTGGAAAGGGGGTGGGAAAAAAAAATTCGTGAAAAGTTTTCGAGGATAGAGCGAAGGAGGAATAATTGCAATAAAAAAAAAGAGAACGAAAGTCGAGCCGAACGGGAGAAATGAGGCGTTTTTTGTTCGATTCCAATTGTAATTGGATGAAGAGCTGGGGGGGTGCGAGAAGTCTCGAAAGAAGGGAAGGTCGAGAGAAAAAAAATGACGGAGAGAGAATAAAAGTCACCGTCTGGACGAAGGCAACAACGGTCTTCCCGTTTAACAGAGACGAAGTTCGCGATCATTGGTTAAATCGGTTCAAAGGAGAGTGCGGACCGTGAGATCGAAAGAGCGACGATATATAAAAGAGTGTAACATGTATAGAGGTCGCTTGTTAAAGTAGCCACCTGGGATTTCCGGTAAGGCTAATCAGTAGAAAAACAATAGCGATGGTATATAATCAAGAAAAGCAAACAGCGAGATACGAACAGGCGACTCTTGATAAAAGGAGAGTTTTGCCATCAGAAGAGAACGAGAGAGAAGAAACGGGCGAGGTGAAAGGTCGCGAGGGACAGAAATGAGAGAGGGAAGGAGAAAAAGCTTTCGCCATGTACCAACGTGCCTGCGGCTTCGTCTTGGCAAAGGATCTAACCAACTTTCGCTATGTACTCCGCAGACTCGTGTGTTACGTGGAGTAAAATAATTTAATCCTGGAAAAAAAAGAACAAAAACCCAAATACAACGACAATCATCTTAATTCGGAATTTAGCGCAATTTCGAAATCTGCAAAGACACAATTTATTGATGAAGTGTAATCGAACAAGTATAGACTACGTTCGTTTTTACATAACATCTCTTCGCCTCTTCGATAGAATTCTTCGAGGTATTCGACAAGAAGCATCCGACAGGATTTTTATCTCTTGCTTTTAAAATCTGAATAAAATATCGAAGATAAAAATTTCAGAAATACGATAGAGCGAGATTATCGCGGTGCATCCGCTGATGTAAAATATTTTACGTGCGATCCGATCTGCGTAGGTGTTGTAAATCATCAACGAGGGAAATCTGGCAGGATCGTTTCCTGCTGCTTTTAAAAACTGAATAAAATATCGCGAGATAAAAATTTCAAAAAATATAATTGAATGAAACTTTCATAGCACGTTCATTGAAAATTCCTATACTTACGATCGTATCGATCTTTTATTCTACATATGTTTTTACGACTTTTTGAATAAAATACGGACTGTTAAAATTCGAGAAAAAAATCAACCGAGTGAGATTAACGATGTGCCACCAAAAAAATCTTTACCCATAATCCGATCATCGAATGAAGTTGTACAGCATCAGCGAGTAAAATCTGAAAGCAAAGTTTTCCCTTGCTTTTAAAATCTGAATAAAATAACTCGAGATTAGGGTTTTAGACAACAAATATAATCGATATCGACGCGTCCATTAGAGTAAAAATCCCGTTATCGGGTCCGTTGAGGTCTCGCATGTGCCATATCAAGAAGGAAAACCCGAAAGGATCTCACTTCATTTCGTCTGTCGCGATCCCTTTATCGCTGGCTGTCTGATGACTGGAGAGAAGAGGCAGATCGAGCTTTATCACTACCCGTTACGGAATATAGCGTCGAAACCGCGAAATAATACCTCATTAGGTGAAAGCGGTTCCACGTAACAATGCACTGGCGTGCTATAACGGATTCTCCATGAATAGAGACGTACGTGAAGATTGTGCGGAAACATTCGCGAAGCAGGCGATGAGAACGTTAGGGATGAGGCGCCGAATATGCGTTTTCTCTCCATTCCGTCTCTCTCCCTCTCTCACTATCTTTCCCTCTTTCCGAGCTCGCTCTCTACTGTGTAAATGTGCATGTCACGTGTACCAGAAGCTTTTTGGTCGACGATGAAAGCAGGCTTTCCCATTCTCTCTCTTATTCCTCCTGTTCTCTTCGTGAACTCGAAACAATATCAACTACTCTCGAGTTTTCGAGTTCATCTCTGAGCACGATACCGGAAACTACGCATCCGTTGCACATTTGTACTCATGCCTACAGTTAGATGTCTAAAGGTTATTGAAAAGAGCGGACGATATTATTATTGTTCGCTTCAATTTAAAGCACTCGCATATCCCGAGGCCGAATTCGATCCCGGTAGCTCGTTAAATTTTTCGGCGAGAGATTCGAAATTATTACGGGATAACCAATTTCTACGGGTGGCAGACTGCCGGGATTATCGTACAAATCGATGAGAACGAGGGAGGGGAATAAGAAATCTCCGGCGTTTCTTGGTGGAACGACGTTGAGGGGACGGAGCGAGACGGAGAGGCCTCCAACATATATAGAATATATAAGCCATGTCGTCAAGGTTACGGGATAAGATCGGATTACGAAGACGTCTAGAGGAGACACCGAATCCTCCTCCTTCACGAGATTTTCGCTCTAAGAGCAATCGAGTACACGTGACATCTTTCTGTTAAATTTCGTCCATTTTTCCACCCCCCTCCCCCCCACAAACCATATTATTTATTCAGAGAGGCAACAGAAGATTCTCTTTCCCCAAAATATGCATGTTACCTGATGAATTTCAAATCTGATGAATTCTAACGTGATTAATCCCGGGAAGCATAACGAGGGGAAATGGATTTTATTACATTTTCGAGCCAGACGGATATTTTTCTCCCTTTTTTACCCTTGCTTAATTCTCCCTTACACAGACTGTGAACATTGGAGGACTGAGAATACTGAGTGCATCCTCTGGGAGATACAGACAACTTTGATGCTGAATATCGTTATCCAGGATCAAGATTATATATTTCCTTTTATTTCTATTGGAAATCTTTTTTTTTTGGTTGGTTGATGAAAGTGTAGCACGAGTCCACTTCGAAGTATCGCTGATTTTAATCAAAGCTCGTATTTTCTCAATTCTTTAAAAACCTAATTAAATCAACCTCATATCAAAATATACGATTTAAAAAAATATTTGCGAATAACAATTTTAAAACCGAAAGATCTAAATTTGCTATACTTTATATTCGACCTAATTTTATGTAACAATTTTTTTCTGTCTATAAATAAAGTTTTTTGCAGACGACTGCAGCGCAAAATTTCCCAGTTTTTGCATATCAAAGTACAAAATTTCGTTAATTGGTCGAAATCGTCGGATCGTTGTCGAGTTTTCGAATACACGTAAAATAATAACCGTTAATAAAGTTTTTTTGCGGACGATTGCATCGCAAAATTTCTCAGTTTTTGCATATTAAAGTACAAAATTTCGCTAATTGGTCGAAATTGTCGGATCGTTGTCGAGTTTTCGAACACACGTAAAATAATAACCAGTGCAAACAACTTTTTTTTATAACAATTGGCGTTTTATTTTCATCTCCCAGCTGAATGTCTGTCGAAGGATCGTAATCATAATACGAAAGGAGATAATGAATCCGGTAAAGCTCGCGAGCAGACGATCGTAATGTTGAATATTTCTAGCGTTCCCTGTTCGCTCGCATCGGGAACATCAGGCTTGCGGTTCGAACTATGCGCATCAAGATATAGACGTATATGTAGATTATCGTAGCGAGTTCTGCCGAACGCTTAATTCGATAATTTTGCGCCGGCTAACGCAGTTAGTCCGGCCACCACCGCATCGTATCCTGCCTCCGTTCGAACGCTCCGGAATCGAAATTACAGGAGCGATCGAGAGGGTAAAGCGTTAAGATATATAGCTCTGACGCTTACTCTCCGGAAAATTTTCAGCCTCTTTCTCATCTCCCGCAAATAATATCGAGCGCGAATAATGCTTCAATTTCCTATGAGACGGGGGCAGGAAACAATTTTCTCGTTTTTACGTGAAAACTGATGCAGAGATGAGATTTTCGAATGGTTTTGGATGCCGTTGGACAATGTCCAAATGTCAAAATGATAGCAAAGCGATTGTTGTTCCGGGATAATGACAAGAGCTGGAAAGCAATCGAAGTACACGGAACGAAAATTGCGGCAACGCGAAATTGGATTCTGTCGGATATGTGAATGAAAGAGGGGTAAGAAAGGATTTATAGCGGTGGAAAAAGAACGAACGCATGACAAGACGCTTCGTAATTTTGCACTCTCGACAATCGGAACGCATCGTCGTGATTTTCATGTGCACCGGGACGGGCGTGTATATGGAAGAGCGACTTTGATGAACGGTCGGAGGTTGGTACCCGGTCTCGGGTATAAGGATGAGGTGACTCCAGCAGGCTAATCACTTTCCACGTGAAGAGATGGATCACTTGACGGACGTTTTCTCTTTCGAATCCGTCTCCCCGGCAGCCTTCATTTGTCCGAAAACTCGAGCGTCGGGATCGGAACGATCGAGAATAATTAATGCGGTGTCCCGGATGTACGACGCGGCCGAATTTCCAACCCTCGAGCTTAAACCTCGTACGTACGACCCCGGGACAACTTTCGTTCCGTGTTCAGACGGTTTACCACTTCCGCGAGGTTCCATCAACACAGCTGCAACTCCTAAATTTCCAAATTTCCAAGGGCCTGTAGACACGATGCATATCCCACCCCCTGCACTCTCTTTCAATTCAACGACGCTGGGCCATCCGAGACTTCGTCATCCATACACATACCATTTACCTTAAGCGATGTAAACTTAATCAGATGATGTATTAGTTCCGGGAACCAAAATACATGACGGGTACACGTACGTGCATCTGGTGCATGCATATATTTTATCAATGATCCTATAGATAAGCGCAGGACTGCATTCGTATGTGCAATAAATATTGCAATGGTAAACAAGTCGGAGTCACAATTTTTTTAAGGTGAGACGTTTAAGTGTCCTATATCGTATGAAATCGAACTTACCTATTTCCTCTGAAACTAAAAACATTTCGAAGAAAAAAAAAGAATCACGTTGTTCTCTTTCCATCAAAGAATGATGCGATTCTCTTGTTTTTTCTAAAATATCAAAAATCTCTAAGAAAATAGCAAATCCATTTTGCATCTGTCCTTCCTGGACAAGGGTTTAACATCACTTTAATAGGAATTCGGTACTGGATGAGCATTATGTATGTATAAAGTAGTGCAGATTCAAAACTCACCCTTTCGGCAACACACGATTTGAACGAACTTACCTTTCGTAGTACAGTCCGATGATCCAGATTCTAATTGAACTGCATTTGGCTGCCCATCGTAGGTATTTGTTCCAGGATGTATTGTGAGTGATTTCACTTGTTTTGGAATCAGCAATGAAGAATCATCAAAATTCGATGCACATTTTTTCGTCTATGCACAATTCAGTTTTCCCAATATACACTACTGAAACTTATTTCGCGAATTGGCACGCAAATTGATCACTTGAGTTATTTCAAATTGTATATTAAAAATTTTTTTTGATAATGATTTCATTTTTAATTCGTAGAAAGCGCGACGCGATTTTTATTCAAAATTTTTGGTATTTAATAAAAGTTATCGAGGTTAGAAAATGATTTCAATTAATGAACCACTTTAACGAATTATCAATTTCATTAAATAATTTCATCAATAAAAGTTATTAAACTATTACTGAATTTTGCACAAGTCAATACGTACGGACACGAAAAAAAAAGTTCGCACCGACCGAACTTTCGCCAAAAAATATAATAGCAGGAAATTCTAAAATCTACAATTAGGAAGCACATCCTGCTTGAATAACTGGGAATCCCAGACATTTTTCCGAATCGGAAAGTGTTTGTTTTGATTGCACCATCTGGTTTTCGACTATCTGAGCCTGGGAAATTCCGAATGACATCATCAATGTTGGTCCAAATCATAATCGAACTGCTATTTGGCTGCACATTGGCTCCACAATCAGGGTAATTCGGAGATGAACATTTTTTCACCGACGCCAAATTCACTTTTCACAATACAAACTACCGAATCTTATTTTGCGAATTTTGTTACGCATTTTGATCACTTGAATTATTTAAAATTTTTTTTTAATAACAAATTTGTGATTAACCCCTAACAGGCACACTGGGTACAAAGTACACAACCCAAAATTTCTTTTCCTTATTATTCTCTGTAGGTATTTTCAACTTTGATGATACTTATATCTATTTGAATTAACATCAATCAAATCTCCATTGTTTTTATCTTACGCAGAATTGTTTAAGCTTTAATTTAAAAAAATTTTTTTTACTTCATTAGGGACCAAGATATTTGACAATGAATTATTTTAGTACTTTTCACCCTAAATGTCAGAAGAGGTTACGGTTTGGATGTGTGCTTGTTAGGGGTTAATGAATTATCAATTTCACTTTTCACTTATTATTTATTCTTTATGAATCACTTTTTAATTTGACTTTTTATTCTCTCTGATCACTTTTTAATTCTTTCATTTATTGTAACTTTTTAAAAGTTATTAAACTATCACTGAATTTCCCCCGGGCGAACCCTTTTACGGACACGAAAAAAAAAGTTCGCAACGATCGAACTTTGCCCGATGAGGCGTCAACCGCGACTGAGGGAAAAACGTTATGATTGAAAATTTTGGAAAATTGAATAATTGGAAATTCCCATGCATACTTCCGAAACGGGGAGGGGTTGGTTTGATCGCATTATTGTGTTTTCGATTACTTGGAATTTCCGAGTGACGGTTAAACGGTTTCGAATCCTTGGAAATTCCGAGTAATAATAATAGAAAGAAATTTATAATTATGATGGAACGTTAACGGAATATGATAGTTTTTCAATTTTGAATAATTTTCAATATCATTTTCAGTATTTCTAAAAACTTTGAACAATTTTCGTTAATTCCAATATCAAGAGTCGCGGTAGAGACTCGAGGCAAGTACATTTACGGAACGTCAACTGTACGCTCTCGAGCTACCGCTACTCTTTTTCTCCGAGTTT
>JAPYYX010004516.1:0-22268 GCA_030522605.1 Cremastinae sp. B BG-2022a | reverse complement strand
AAACCAACAAATATTTTTGCGCCAAACGTGTTAGTAAAATTTTTGTTTTATAGAAACGGTTAAAAAATTACATATGATGAAGGATAAACTGGGTAATGAGTTCAACAGCATTACTTACTACATTTTTTCTTTAAAAACAATTTCTTTTATAGAAACGAAATAATCAAAATATAAGAGACTAAAACTAGTTCATTACACTAAGGATTTTAACATTTTTTCCTTAAGGGGCCCATTTTGCCCCCCTTCCCCTATATTATTTTTTTTGAATATAATATACAAGAAAGAAAAAGAAAGGCCGTTTTTAAAAGAAATTATTTTTTGAGAAGAGGAAGAATTTACGAAAATAATGCTTGGAAAGAAAAAATACATACATTGGAAAAAAATATGGACTCTCGGCTAATGAACGTCCATTAGGGACGTTTTGTGCCGGTAAGTACCGAGTGGAGGTAGAGTCGGTAAAAATGTGAAAAGGGTTAACAAATAATGAAGAAAAATATAACATGGAAATCCAGTACAATAAATAACCAATTAAGAATTAAATTCTTAAACTTTAAAGATAATTATTTCGGAAACTATTGCAATGCGGTGGAAATCACTTTGCAGAATGGCTTTAATTATAAAAAAATTATCATTTTGATAAAAATAATTTTTTCTAAACCACGTTTCTAAAAACTGTACAATAATTTTTTAAAAGAAACTCAAATTTTTAATGAAAATTAAATTTAAAAAAAGAACGTTTATGCAAATTTTAGCAACTTTGGACATAACCCGTTTTTGGAATTTTATCCCAATTAAAAACGAAAAGTAAAAAGTAAAGCATTGAAATAAAAAAGGAAGCGAAAATCGGAGTTACAAAAAGATTATAACAACGCGTGATAAATATTTTTTGAAAAAGTGAGAGTCGGGAATTCCCTCATATTATTTATTATTTATTTGTTCCGGTTTCTACAAACAAAACGATTTCAACGATACCGTTATACCAATTAATTAGTAAACCGTTGGACGATTTAATACGACGGCTTTTGACGTTTTTTGTTAATATTTTTTATTATAAAGTGGAAATGAATTTTTTTGAAAAATATTTTTGGAAGCGTTTGGGTTTGCAATAAATTATTTTCTAATTTTCGAAATTAGTATTATAAACATTCTCAATCGAATGACGGGAAGTTCCCAAAATTATAATATTCTCGAGATTTTTTTTATATTCGATCCTATTTAACAGTTTAACGTACTTGACTATATTTAACAATGTTATTTTTATTATAAAGTGTAAGTAAACTTTTTTGCAAAAATCAATATTTTAATGATTTTTCGATAAATGTTTTCATAAACATTTATAAAAAAATGTTTATAATTTTTAAAATTAGTCTGGTAAACGTTTCTCAGGAAGATTCGAATGACGATTAATGTTACAAATTATAAGATCTTAATCTTTAATCGCGACTTTTTTTATCTGATCTAATTGGACATTGCAGTGCAACTGTCAATAATATTTTCTATTAAAATCTGTTGTTTTATTAAGATAAATGTTTTCGATCATTTTTTCGCAAAACGTCCTTGAAAGCGTTCACAATAAATCATTCTATTATTTTGTAAAATTGAACAATTCTTGTAAACAAATTCAGGAAAAAACGAACAACGATTCCATTTTTATTAATTCGCAAATTTATGATTTTATAATTTTAAGTCACGATTTTAATATATTCAATCTCATTTAAAAATTTAGAGCCATTTTTGACGATATTTTACGTTATAGTGTTATTATACCCAAACGAATTTTTCATATACGAAAATTGACATTTTAATTAAAATTGGTCGTAAAACGTCCTTGAAAGTGCTTGCAATGAATCGATTTATAATTCGATAGAATTTAAAATACATTGAATATTTGTGTAATATTTTTTCGACGTGCCTAAATAGTAGCAATTTCGCGATGTATTTCTCAAACGGCCTTGTCCAATGTTGTCGCGGATACGTAATAGCTCGAGGGAGTTACCGCCTCGACTCCGTACGTTGCCGCTTTCGCGTAACTCCGTCTCGCTCGCGCGAGTGATAATGACACAGTTGGAGAAAAAAACATGACTCGCGGCGATTCTCTTTCAGGGAAGTCCCTCTACCAAAACCAAGGCAACGAGAATCAATCAAGATAGAAAAAAAACTGAAAAAACTTGAAATTTTATCGAATTAACAAAAAAAACTTGATCTTCGAGTATAGAATTTATTTAAAAAATTTAATGTAAGATGTTTTGATACAAAAGCGGCTGATCAAAGTTTCTTATCTTTATTATTATTTTATTATTTTAATATTTGAATGTATATGAAGAATAGAAAGGAACAAAAAAGTAGAGCAGCGTGAGCTGAAAAATTCTACGGTCAATGGCTTTCGGCGATATTATATGTAAATCTAAGTACTCTAGAATAAGTATGCATTTGTAAATAGCAAATCAGCCAATAAATTGCTTATGTTATTTTAATTATAATTAAAAATTTTTGAATTGAGTTAATAATTATAATTATTAAGAATAATTAAGTTAATAATTATTAACTTAAAAAAATTATTAACTTCAATCAAAAAAATATTAAATTATTAAGAAGTAATTACAAATTTTTCAATTGAATTGAGTCAATAATTATTTATTAACTTGATATAATTCAAAAAAAATTGATTAATTGATTTAATAACTCACGATTCACGTAGACTAATAATTTTAAAAAATTGATATTCAATGTATTGGATGATATAGAATATAAATTTTATTATTTATTTATTCACTTTTACGCGAGTATTTTTTTAATTTTTCATTGACCCAAAACACATTATTACCTGAATTCAATAATTTTGTTAATACTTTTACAATTTTTTTAAAATAATTTTCGTTAACAATGATCAATTCTTCGTTTCAAGACCGAAGACTCTTCTAAGCAGAGCTTTGCCCGCGTAATAACTGTTCAGAATAGAATTGACCCTTTCTCTCCTTGTACGTCGTCATCATTTGATTACCGCTCCTCTTTTCCGGCCTAAAATTGCTTCTTCTCGTCCAGGGATCTCGTCGACACAACATGGGAGCAATACACGCGTAATTCGTGTATTTCTCTCATTTCCGCTATCTAATTTGGAGCTTCGATCCAGAAGTGGACAAGAAAATGCATTAGGAAGAATATTGAGAATTAATTGAGGTCCGAGTGTCTCCAAAAAACAATATTTCCAAAAAAAAAACACCTTTTGCATCACCACATAAAAATTTATAAATTTTTTCAATCATGAATAAAATACAAAAAAAAAATTTTTTCAATCTCGAATGTGTACCTAATCAATTTTTTTTGGCTCTTCAGGATGCAATCAGTGGGATGAACGAATCGAAGGTCGAGACGATTGTTTCCGGGGACGGAGAATCGAGGATGTTGCTGCGCGACGACGTGGGCGAGATCGAAGCGAGTAAAGGTTCGAGCAACGCTCTCCAGTACGTGGAGCGTCACGATTCCGGCGTGCCGGAGGATCTGGTCTCGCCGTGTCCGGACGAGCCGACCGTCGAAACACTCGGGGAGGATCACGATGGCACACTCGACAGCAGCGCGGATTGCAACGTGACCGTTATACACGTTACGAACGAAAAAAACGAGATTGTCATCGAGAACGAGGAGACGAACGATTTTACGGATGCGAGGGACACGAGCCAAGAAATCGAGGCCGCTTCGAGAGATTTTACGCCCGAGAGCAAGGACAGCAAGGATGGCAGTGACAGCGGCGTCGAAGGATGTGCCAACGAAATTCCTCGAGTACAATTATTCACTGAAATATTTAACGATACATTTGACATATATAAAATTATTTTGTCTTCATTACGATATTTTTTACGCGTTATATCAATTATTTAAATTTTTTATTTTATTCTTTATCATTTTTTATTTATATTATATTGAGAATTTATTTTGCACGCCCTAGTGGTAAATCATGAAAAAGAAATTTAGTACAGTTATTTACTGAAATATTTAACGATATACTCAAAATATTTAAAATCTTTTATTTTCATTATTATATTTTTTATGCGTTACATCAATTAATTTAATTTCTGGTTTCATTTTTCATAATTTGTTATTTTTATTATATTCAGAATTTATTTTACACGTCCCTGCAGTAACAGATCATGAAAAAGAAATTTAGAGTCATTTTTCGCAAAAGTCACCGAAGTAAATAATTACGTGTACGCACAAAAGTTTGTAACAATTGCAAAAAATTACAAAATTACTTGATACAGTCAGTGATGCTTTTTCTAAGATCTGAGAAATTGTCAATTGCCAATTGAAATTGTCAGAAAATGTCAATTCCGCATATCCAATTTCTCTGTATCATTATTTTCAAAATTTTTATTTTGTCACCCCTTCTGTATTATAAACTTTAATTTTATAAATTATAAATTACAAATTTTAATTTGATTTAATTAAATTAATAGGTCGAGTATGGAGGAAGCTGCAACGGTTTGGACGAGGTGTCCTGCGCATCGAGCCTCGCGAGTTGTTGTTCCGTATACGAAGATCCCTGCGCCATAATTCCTGAGGATCCTTGTATGGGAAGCATGAACACGAGTACGGTGAACGGAGGAGCAATCGGTGGGGAAGGTGGAACGAGCGAGGCCGGGAGCGAGAGTTCGTCCCTGGCTGGAAGTTGTTCGGATCCCAGGAGTCGAACAGGACGAACGACAGCGGCGAAACGGAGCTCCTTCGCGTCCTCGGGGTCTGGAAATATCGGGACGAAGAGGAAACCCGAGGCGAAGAGTCAGTCCGGGACCGAGAATGCGCGCTCGACGTTGACTCAGCGAGGAAAAGCTCGGACGAGCGCGACGCCTCGAGCGTCTTCGAGCAGCAGGAGCGCCCTGGCGTCTAGAGATCGAGGTAGATCGCTCTCTCGAGAGACTCAGAGCAATTCGGTCGTTAATCCTGAACGTCGAAGCTCGAACGTGAAGCAGAATCGCACCGCGACGACGAGCTCAGCAACGGTTCCTTCGAGCGTGACGATTCGTACGAGAACGAGACCTCTGCCCGATTCGCTTCCCTCTTCTCTCACGACCGAGATCGATCGCGATCTGGCAGCGCGAGGACGCGTCACGAGCTCGAAGTCCCGAGGCGCCGCGACGACGAACCGAGGAACTCGAGGAACTCCGGTTTCCACACCCTCCGAGGACTCTCGAAAGTCTATCGCGTCGAGGCCTTCATACTCTCGAGGTGAGAAAACAATCGGAGCATCTCTGGACGATAAGGCTCTCGATACGTATGCAACTCTGCCACGTACGAAGAATCGTGGCACGCTGTCGCTCGTCAAATCCGTGGATCGAGCAGACGAGATATTTTCGAAAAACGAGTGCAACAGGGCCATGAGTCGAGAGACGAGCCTCAGCAGGATAAGCAATACGAAAAAGCCACGTGGAACGAGCGCGAGAGATTCTTCGATCAGTTCGAGAAAATGTTTGCCACCTTATCCGAGAGGCAAGGTGACGGAGAAAACGAAAATTTATCACGAAGTAAGCGTTCAGACTGGTCTCATTGGACAAGATATCGAGAACGTGCTCGCTGGTGTAGAAATTCGTCAGCACGTTCCTGGATTCGTCGAGAGGCTCGACGCCTCGAGTCAGACCGAGGAGGTCTGGGAGGACGTGCGACTGGTCAAAAATCAATTGAAGACTGCAACCGCAGATGCGACGAGACTGAAACAGGAGAACGAAAGACTCGAGGCTGAGCGTGAGAAGCTGGAGAAATTATTGGCTGAGGAACGTGCCGATCACGCTTTCGCTAGGCAAGAATTGGATAGAAATGCGAGAAGGGTTTTGGCGATGTTGGGAACTCCTCAATCTGAGCATGACGAGGCCAGCGATAGTTTCTTGGAGTTGGAGAGCCATTTTCAATCGTCTGGTCAAGTTGTCGCTAGTCAGCAGGTTGAGATTGCTGATCTTCAATCGTTATGTAGAATGCTCAATAGGGTAAAAATTATATTTTTATACGATTCATCATACTTTTTCTATAACAAAAATAAATTATTAATACAATTTCTTTCGAAGGATTTGGAAAAGAGTCTGGCAGCGCAAAAAGCTTTGTTGCAACAACAACAAGAGCTCGAGCTCGAGTCCACGGAGATGCAAGATTTTTTGCAAGAGGAGAAAGCAACCCTCGTCGATGCACTTAAAGACGCCGAAAATGAGGTAAGAAGATCGAAAGTTGCCTGAAATATTCTCTGAATCGAATCTCATGTGCACTGTTTTCAGATCGAGCGAAATAAAGATCTTTTGGCGCAACGTGATATCGAGCTAGCTCGACTGACTGAAGAATGTAAACATCTTGTACGAATGAGTGAACAGAGAAGGTACGATCATCGAATATTTTTCAAATTATTCCAATAACATCAAAAACTGATGAATTTTATTTTTTCTGCAGGCAAGAAAATCTTTCGTTAGGTATGAAATTAAATGCAGTAGAACGACGAAGCAGGGAATTATTGCTTGGTCAAGGAGCCGCAGTTTCCGGTGCAGCGGTTGCCCTTTCCGGTCTCAGTACGAGACTCGAAGGCTTGGTCGATCAACTAGTACGTTCTTATAAAATCGTAGAGAAGGATCTCGAAGTGAGTAGACAAAAAAGTTTAAAAGTTCTACATCGTTTTATTGAAAATTGAGATATTAAATCATACGATTTTTTTAAGGATGCGGTTTACCACAACGAGGCTTATAGCCGTAGCAACAGCAGCGCGGAATCGAGTCCCGTCAGTTCGAAACAGAGCTTGAAAGAGTGCACGCCAAGTCCAAAAAGGGGCTCTTTCGTCTCAGCTGTGATAGGAGCTATTAGAAATGCGGCGACTCATCCATTCGCCACAAGAGCGGTCGCGGATAAGAAACCGTCGCCGGTTGATACTTCAAAATATATTTTCAAGGGTAAATACCAAATATTAAAGAAAATCGAAGTACTGTATCATTGAAATTATACATTGTTATTTATGTTGATGCAGAATTGAGCACCGAAACCTCGTCCGATTTACTTGACTTTGAGACTGAGCCGTGTCTTATGATGGAAAGTGTTCTCGAGGATGTTCCTTTGCCTGATACATATTCGCACAATATGGTCTCCAGCAGTGACTCCCTACGCCGAGCTTTAAGTGTTCCTGAGCCAATCGATGATGCGAGTGCTTCCCGTCTTCCAATATTAAACGATGAATGTGCCACCAGTTTGACGAATCTGACTCAAGCCATATTGAATCGACGAAAGGTTTGTTGTTCTACCTTCATCTTAATTAAACACACTAAAAGATACATTTAAGGTATTCCTTTCATGAAACACTTATCTACAGATTTCACTGAAAATTTGCAGAAACATTCTTTGATGTCATATGTACAACTGTGTAAAATTTCAGGGGCTGTTATTTTTCGCAACCTCCCATAAGAGCCCGTGTTAAATATCACGATATTAACGACGAGTATCTCGATTTTTCGATCGGTGAAGCCTATTGAAATTTTGCACGCATTTTTATATAACATCAAAGAAGCTTCAATTAGTTTTTTACAAAAATTTGAAGACAAAAATTTTTATGATTTGTTTATTATATAACAAATAAACTTTACGTAGGATCGATTTGCATTTTGAGTATCTCTTTCTTTAATTGATTTGCAATAACTTTTCCTAATGAACTTAAATGTTCAGTCCACTTGGAATATTAGAAAAAACGAGATCAAAATTTCGATACCTCCCCTCGCGCTAGGAATACCTTAACATCGAATTTTATTTTTTAGGCCGAAGACGAAGAAGAAATTGGTGACTGTGACTCTCAGAGTGGATCCGATGGAGGTAACACCGAAACAAACTCGACAGCGCCAATAACAGATTATTGTCCAGCTGTTAATCTCGTTGACCAAGTCATCGATGTCGACAATCTCGTTACGAAACTTTTAAAGGTGCTGCGCATCATCCAGCTGGACAATGATACATGCATTAGGGATTTGCGCGATGACAAGTAAGTTGTGATTTGGATATGGCCAAGAATCCAATAGCAAAAAGATGCATAAAAATATTCTTGTCCATAATTTAATAAAATGTTTTTTACTACTTTTTGTTGAAGGCGAACTGCCTATTTTATGGGGATATTTGTTTAATTACAGATCCGAATTGGAATCGAAACTCGAGGCACACAGCAGCGAACTAGAAGAATTGCGCAAGGCAACCGGAGACACGCTCGATTCCGACGAAATATTCGCGGACGCTGTTGATTATCGAAGACGAACGGTCGTAGAAAATCGACCGGATACTCCCGAGAACGACATGACGAAACAGAATCCTGCCGACGATGAAAAACCGAGCGAATAATCGATTAGAAAAAGAAATCGAAGCAAAAGCGATAATACTATAGTCGACTACATAGTGGCATGCATTATTCTACGGTCGTCCCAGTATTTCGATAAATACGAGAAAAGCAATGAAAAAAAAAAACTTGAAAGAAGGAGAAGAATTGTGTAAATAATTTATAATTTTCATTTATTCGCACGAATCTTTTCTTTCGCGCTGTTTTCCTTTTTTATTTTAACTCCCAATCGCTTGATCGTTGTGGAAAAATTGCATCGACAAATTTTCGCGTCAACGATTAGAAGGGAAAAAAGAGCAATATGAAAACAAGTTTTAATCTAGTCGGACGCGAATCGTCCTCGATTTTAAAATGCGAGGTTTCCTTCGATTTAGCACTCTCGACTCTATCGAGATATGAAATTTTGACAGCTGTTGTACAGCCAACGATCAAAGAAATAATAATGTAGGCGCCCAGGTAGACGTAAGACATTTTTTCTACTAAATGACGTTGTGATTATTACATACCAAAAAAACCGCTGAAAAAATATAAAAAGAACAAGGAGAAAGTAAAGGAAAGCTGGTCACATGTGTATGTTTAATTTTTAATTAAATAAAATCTTGTCTTGCTATAATCACTGTGCTCTTCAATTCTTTATTACAGAGCTTTTTATCGCTACGGTATTTTGAAGAAATGAGAGAGGAATTTTATTATGAATGAAGATTGGCTGGCGATGAGTGGACGTGTGTTTTTTTATTCTTGCGGATAATGAAGTCTTCGAAGGAGCGGTGAGAGAAGATGAATCAAGCGGAGTCCATTCCTGAAAAAAACACCCATCAATTACTTCAAAGAAAAAAATTTTTTTTTACAAAAAATATAAAACTTTATTTGTTTTATTTTGTAGATATCAGTACGGAAATTATTTTTTTCCTTATCAAATTCAACGTACCCGTGAGCGGATTTTCCACTTGGAGGTTTTTCTTCAACGAGTGCGATGGGAGTCGGTTTGCTGGCAGTTTCCTCGGGTTTTGGTTTCTGAATCTCTGGCTGGGGAGTCCCGAAAATATTGGAATCGCCGACACTTGGAACACCTCCAGCGAGTAGCAGGCCCTCGATCGGGGCAACGACGAGCACAAGTCCGTCGACGTGAATGCGATAATTTTCCGTTCCATTTTGCCGTTGGTCATAGTGATCGCTGACGAAGGACGGTTTTTCATCGATCGATCCTGGCGAATCGTCGGACGAGAGTCTCACACTGATCGACGGTTTCCCCGGGAAAGCCGCGCTCGACGATACGAGGATGAAAAATAAAAGGAATTCTGCACTTTTGAAAATTCTCATGTTTATACTGCAGCTGGTTACCATTGGGTATAATTTTTTTATAACAATGCGAGTTTACTTAACGATTTTTAATTTTTAAAGAATTAAATATTAAATTGATATTTTATCGTGTTTCAGATTCGAACTTCGTGTCCGGACGTGATGCGAGCTCTTCGACTTAAGGACAGGATGATACAGAAACGAAAGAACGACGATCTCTGGATTCCTGACTTTATCCCCTCCACTTCGGGTAAACCCGTGAGATTACCCTGTGATGGTTCAACAACCTGGAATGACCGTGATGACGAGAAAAAGAAGAAAAAAAAATAGAAAAACAAATCGTGGAGGAATCGGTGAGAGGTCATCGAGCTTTTCCCCGAGCGAGCTCGTTAACGGTCGTGTTTCATCTCGTGACGAATCGAACGAACCGATTTCGCTGGATCGGATATTAGGAACTAAAATCGAGTGATCCTCGAGTTTGCATCGAAAAACCGGTATCGCTCACGATCGTTCGGGGTCAACGACCGTTGGTGACCCTTCTTTTCCCTCCGGGGATTAAAAGAGCTCACGCGAACTCTTACTCGACTTTAATAGCCGTTCCGTGAATTTTTAAATTTGATTAAAGTCTTTTTTCAGATATTTCCTCTGTTCAACGTTGGAATTTTTTTTCTCTCTCCTTCAGGCTTCTGAGAGAATTTCAAACGACCTCATGTATAAATCTCGAGTAGCCTTGGCCTTGCTCTTGAAGAGGCTCAAAGTGAATGTCAGCTCGCTTACGTAATAGAAAACAGAAGGTGAAAAGATGTCTTTTACTTTCTCGTCATTTAATAACGCTGCCTGTGCAATTTCAGTTAATTAGCATTTTCATAAAAAAATGATTTATTACGTAGTTATTTTCTATCCTGAAAATGAGAGGTACAAGAACAAAGGAAATGTTGAAAATAAATAATACGTTTATTGGTATAAAGATGAATTACAAAAAGCCACTACTGAGAAATAATCCGACAATGAAATAAAAATATATAACTGAGTAATAATTATACATGTGTGATAAAAATGGCAACTAATGGAAGGAAAAGAAGGTTCGCTAATTAAGATTCTACTCGAAATTGGCAAATGCCAAAACGATCTCGAAATCGTTCAGGCCCACAATTTTCGATTCCACCACCGAGGAGCTTCAGCTCTTGGAATTCACGCTCGACATTGTTTTGACGTTCCTTTCCAATGTTTGCTAATTTATTTCATCGTTTTTATTATCATAATAGCAAAGGTTAATTAGCGTTTTCATAAAAAAAATTATTTATTACGTAGTTATTTTCTATCCTGAAAATGAGGGGTGCAAGAACAAAGGAAACGTTGAAAATAAATAAAACGTTTATTGGTATAAAGATGAATTACAAAAAGCCACTACTGAGAAATAATCCGACAATGAAATAAAAATATATAAGTGAAATAATAATTATACATGTGTGATAAAAATGGCATATAATGGAAGGAAGTTCGCTAATTAAGATTCTACCCGAAATTGGCAAATGCCGAAACGATCTCGAAATCGTTCAGGCCCACAATTCTCGATTCCACCACCGAGGAGCTTCAGCTCTTGGGATTCACGCTCGACATTGCTTTGACGTTCCTTTCCAATGTTTGCTAATTTATTTCATCGTTTTTATTATCATAATAGCAAAGGTTAATTAGCATTTTCATAAAAAAATGATTTATTACGTAGTTATTTTCTATCCTGAAAGTTAATTAGCATTTTCATAAAAAAATGATTTATTACGTAGTTATTTTCTATCCTGAAAATGAGAGGTACAAGAACAAAGGAAATGTTGAAAATAAATAAAACGTTTATTGGTATAAAGATGAATTACAAAAAGCCACTACTGAGAAATAATCCGACAATGAAATAAAAATATATAAGTGAGTAATAATTATACATGTGTGATAAAAATGGCATATAATGGAAGGAAGTTCGCTAATTAAGATTCTACCCGAAATTGGCAAATGCCAAAACGATCTCGAAATCGTTCAGGACCACAATTCTCGATTCCACCACCGAGGAGCTTCAGCTCTTGGGATTCACGCTCGACATTGCTTTGACGTTCCTTTCCAATGCTTGCTAATTTATTCTCCAGAGGAGCGGTGTCTTTGGGTGGCAATTTCGAGACGAAAGACTCGACCGAACGATCGACCAAGTTCCTGGCAGTTTTCTTCAAAGTTCCCTCGCTAAATTCGGTATTCTCATTTTGCAGATGACTCGGGGCTGGATCATTGGAATTTTTCTCTTCATTAAGGGAGTCCGACAACTGCTCGGAGTTCTCGACGTCAACGGGAAGATTTTTCTCGACGATGGCAATTATCTTGACAGTGGAGTCGTCCTTCTGCTTCTTCGCCAATCCCTGAGGCGTGATCCTGGTGATCGGAGACTGCGAAAAGTGAGAATCGGTCCTCGTGCGCTTGTCCTCCGGATTGTGAGAGATTTTTTCGTCGTCGGCGTTGATGACGTCCCCAGGAGTTCCGGCTATCCTCGACGCGACGTTCTTCAACTCGAGGGCCTGCGACACCAAATCGTTTTGCAATAAACTCGCAAATTCGGCACTTCCCGAGGACGACGAGGACGGCGCTATCACGAGGAGAATGTTGTCGAGTTTCGCGTGGAGATTAAATTTCCCATCCTGCCTCTGATCGTAAGTGTTGACCGGCATTCGCCTGGGTGCCCCTTGGCAAATTGTCAATTGTAGAATAAGAAACGCGAACGTTAATACGGGACGTGCGTCGCGCCTCATTTTATTATTCTCTTATTCACGTTTCAGAGCTCGGATACGATTGCGAGAGGGAATTTTAATTTTTTTTCGTGTGGCTGTTTCGAACGAGCGACGGGACAGGACTGAGAGGAACGAGAACGTTGCTCGGGCTCCCGAGAACGAGCAATCGCGATCACCGCTACATTGACCCTCTGCCATCATCGTCTCCATTTTTAAAAGACGCTTCCAGCCTGTTTAGAACTACTCCCGATGAATTTGCATACGCGGGAGAGATTCGTGTAAACTGGTTTTTCGATTATATTCCCTCGATGGTTCGTGAAAATTCGAGCATCGAGAAAAATTGTACATTCGACACAGTTTTTCGAGCCAATCGAGACAGAGAAACGAAGTTCAAGGATTGCGAGACGAGCTCTTGGGTTATCGATAGACGGAATAAATGTGCTCACATGTGTCATGCGATTGACCTCCTTTCACCAATTGAGCAGATTGTGCGAAGACGTCGTCAATTAGTAGTTTAATTGAATACGAAACTCATCTCGGAGTGTATCAGAAATTTTCGTAGTTTTCACGCTGAAGATTATATTTATTAGCGAGTACGATTTGAGTTATTAGGAAATAATATTCGTAATTTAAATGACACAGTGATAATTCGTATTTCTTTTAATATTTTTTGTAATTTTTTACACAAGATTGTTTTATTTATTTTTTTTGGGGTAATTATTTTACACTCCGGCAGGCAAATCTTTTCTCATCGACACGTGTCCCCTTTCGCTCAGTCTTGACCCCATTTTTACGGCGAATCTAAAAAACACAATGTGTAAATTTGAATAAGGTTCTGTACTTTGGAAGAATGAGCAAGAAATGTTTTTAAAAAATTTAATTTTTTTGTTTACGACTTACGGTACGAAGGAAAATCGTCGGCGATTTTTTAAACTTCTGCAACGACCTTTTTTGTCCAAAAAATAAGGAGCGTTGCAAGATTTTCTCAATCCCGGTTGGCTCGTTGTCTGCGTCGATTGATCGTCATTCTTTTCATCAGACTTTGAAGTCTCTTCGCTCAATTTCGTCGTAATTTCTTCGCTCGATTTTGTCGTAATTTCTTCGCTCGACTTTGTCGTCGTTTCTTCCTGAACGGACGTTGAGTTGATTGAGGTCGTCGTCGTAGAATCTGTAGCATTAATTTTTGTACTCTCCACGATCGGTGTTGTAGAATTTGGCTCTTTCGTTGGCCAAGTTGTAGCTAACTCGCTCGACGAATTCGGAGCACTCGTCGTTGGTTTTGTTATCGGTTTCAGTGTGAAATCCGAGTAATCGTAAGCGTAGTCATAATCCTGAAAAAATGACAATATGTAAATTCTTCTTAAGTTAAAAAAAAATGTTTGATATGTAATATTAATTGTAAAAAATGTTTCAGGTACCGTGTAATCTTCCAAAAGCCCGGAATCGACGAGGGCAATGACCTGGACGTCCTTCAGATGTACCTGAACATTAACGTCACCGGTTTGCCGTTGGTCGTAATTCGTGGGATTTGAAAAAGCCGAGTGACTGTATCCAAGAAGAAATCCAAGAGTGCAGTATGTTAGATAAGACATGACTTCCGCGTGCTGGACGAGTTGCGCGAAGAGAATAGAGGAGGGGAAGAAAATATTAGTGCGCGGAGCGACGAGAGTGAGCGTAAAAATGACAGTCCAATGTCAGGAAAGACTTTGTACGACGAGAAGTCGGGATGTAACTGGCCGGCGATATCAACCGACGACGCGATCCTTGTTACCCGCTACGAAAACCGGTATTCTCTGAGAGCCAGTTCTCCACTGCGAGCCTCATCGGCACGCCAGGATGGAGGAACATTTATTTGCTGTTGCGGTCGTTACCCTCGGCATCGAGAATATTTACCTCTCCGCGTCCATCCCCACTACTGACATTTCTTCCATTTTATGCAAAAACTGTAAAGGGAAGACTATACTGAACAAGTTCAATTCCATTTTTTTTTCAAGTTAAGGGATCATCACAGTGTGACCCTCCGAAAAATTTCTGATTTTCGCGATTTTTTTTTTTTTGATTTTGCAATAAAGTAACCGGTCCGGTTTTTTTATAAATAAATACATTCGTGATTTTTTAAATGTTTACTTATTAGGTTTATAATTGTTAAATAAATTTTTCTCAGAATAGGGTTTTTTTCTCAGAATAGGGTTTTTCAAAACGGTGACCACCCTCCAAGGAAGAGTTTTAAAGATATCTAGTTCAAATTTGGAGAGAACATTTTTAACGTCATTCTCTATCGCACTATGGAAAAAAAATCGCGAAAATCAGAGATTTTTTGCAGGGTCGCACTGTGATGATCCCTTAAAAGGGTACATGGCCCCTTCTTAAAAATCATCAAAAATTGCCAAAATTTTGCTACATCGGTTTTGAATATATTTTAAGATTCTCTGCACAATTTGAAGACAATTCAGTAAATCGCTAAAAAGATATTTCATTGTAACGTTGTCTAGTTGTAACTTCAAAATTTATTCAAAACAAAAATTTTGATTTGTAACTGTTTTAGTTTTAAAAACGTTGTCTAGTTGTAACTTCAAAATTTATTCAAAACAAAAATTTTGATTTGTATCTGTTTTAGTTTTAAAAATGTCTTCTAAAACATTTTTTATTGTTCAAACAATGAAAATAATATGAAAATCATTAAAAGAAAGGGCACTGTCAAGTGTCAGTTTGAATAAGATACGAACTGTAAACTTTTTAAAAGAACAGTAACAATTCGAACTCAAGAAATCATCATCACAAAATCGCTTTTGTCACTGGTTTTACGAATTACACAAATACTAAAATAAGAATTGCAAATTTCATTACCTATTAGCAAAAATTATGGAACAACATTCATTTTTTATTGTATTATTTTATTTTACTGTAATTAATAAAGATAAAATTTGATACATTTCAACTGAAATAATCTTTACAAATTTTCATGATTACGACGTCGGTAAAACAGAATATCGAATTAATCACAAATTTATTTATCAGATACATTTTTTTACGGAATTTGATTCATTTAGTATTTTTTCATTTATGATTAGCACTTTTGCCTAGCAATTTTCAAGCAATAATGAAATTTAGCATTCAAACGTCGAAATCGGTTAATTTCGGCACTCTTCGACTTTTTCCGTATAAAAAGTGCCATCTACCGTCACCGATCCGAACTTAGAATTCAAACTCAAAAAACGTTTCGCGTGCTTTAAAAATGGAGGGCACGTGTTATTGATATTTTTCTCGTAGCAACGATAGATCACGACGCGGATTAAATCGCATACGATATATTAATCGATAAATTGAATGCATAACCAATTTTAATAAATTTAGACCCGTTGACGTGCCTCTTGAAAAATAATAATGGAAAAGTATCAATACATGCGAGCTTTTATTTCCGCTGCTGTGGAATACACAAAACACCCCAGCGAAGCGTCGATTTCTATCTTACAACGAAACCTCGGGGTAAGTTTTCACTTTCCGAAAAAAATTCCGTATTTCGTATTTTAATCATTCGAATCCAACCAAAAAATGCTTTTTTTTTAACTCTCAGGTGATCGGAGCATCTCTTGATCTGAGCATATTTGATCCAGGATCGAGCATAGCAGCTGAATTTTATATCAGCCTTTACGAACTGATGAATTTACTTGGATCGAGAAGTCCATTGATCTGGAGCGCTCTTGACGTTTTGCAAAACGCATGCAGGAATGCATCGGCTCGTCAAGCTCTTATACATACTTACAAGTTTGCACCGATTTTGACTAGATTACTAGAGGTATTAGAATTAGTAAAAAATTTCATCAAGATATTTGAGGTGTTCAAAAAATGTTAAATTTTGACTAATTTTTTGTATTTTTCAGACAAATTTAATGTTGGAGAAACGTATAAAAGTATTAAGATTGCTGCAAGAGTTGACCTATGGCGTTAAGCTTTCCTGGCAGGAAGCTCATTTACCGTATCTGATAGCACCGCTGACGCAATGGGCGATGCAATCCAAAGAAGAAGATGTCATAGCTCTATCCCTTGGCATCCTTGTGAATCTTTGTTACAAAAATCTTCCAGCTGTTTATACGCTGATGCGTACGGTTGACACAAAAACGTTTCTCCGAACGTTGCTGAAAATTCAAAGTAAAAATGTGGATACGAGAGTTCAATGTTGCAAGATGATGATAATATTAGAGAATGGCAACAAGGATATTTCGGAGAAGCACATTCTCGAATTCGTTACGACGACGTTCACGACTCTGTCCTCAGCGTTGAGACATCGCGATGTCCTGTTGCTCAGACATATCGTTGATTTTTTTAACGATGTTCGACAGAACGAGCACTCCAGAAAAGTTCTCCTAGAGTACACGAGCTACAAGAAAGACGTCGAAGACATACTCGCTGGGCTTGGGAACAATTGCGATCCTGAATGTGTATCGCTCGTTATCGAGTTTTTCCTTTCTCTGGTCAGTCTGAAATTGCCTTCTCTCGTTGCGCTGTATCCTACTTTTATTAAAGTTGTCATGACGTGGGTGCCTGTTGAACGGGTAAGTGAAAAAATGTTGCAACTTCATTTTTCATCTCAAATTTGTAGCATGCACTAAATATGTATGTGGTCTTTTTCGTCAGGTATGCTCGAAAGCCCTGGCTCTCATAAGAACAGTCGTGATCGACTCTCGAAGGATGAAAAATCCATTGGACGTTCTTGAGGAATTGGATTTGTCCGTGCTGATGCTCGCTGCGAGCAACGAAACCGAGACTGGAGATGCGGGATCGCCGAAAGAGAAGCGGAGTGCCGAAACGGAATCGCGGTTGACGGAATTGATGCAATTGCTCCAGGAGATGGCGAGGATATCGTCTCTGAGAAACAAAGTTATCGAGGCTTTCGACGAACAAGCCATGCGAAAATTACTCCGACCGATGCTGGAGCACGACGATCTTTCAGCAACGAATAGCAACTGGCCGGGCAATTTATTCAACGATCCTGCGACTTCTCTCTACGTGCACGCTCTCGCTCTGGCCGCTGACATGGCTGCTCACAACACTGCCTGGTTGGCTCTGTACTCAGAACTTTCTCAAAAGAAACAAGTGCACATGGTTATGGCTCTTGCTCTTTACACCGGCGATTTCGAAGTGAAACAGAAAATTTTTCAACTGATATCTTCCGTAGGATTCAGTCAGGAATGGTAAAGATTTATTCATAGTAATTTTATGAAGATTTTGATCTTCTATTCTCAAATATTCTTACTTACATATTTCGTTTTTCGAACAAAGCGTATCCGCAGTTGCCAATTGCATGGGTGACCTGGAACCGCTCGTCTTGGTACAAAACGCGGCAGGGAGAGTTCCAACGGTGTCTGGAGGATTTCCTACTCAAGGATTGAGCGGGGATATGTCGCCTCTGTTTTCATTCAACCAAGAAAGTCGATTGGATGCCTGTCTAGCTAAGCTTGAGGAAGCTTTTAACAAAAATGAAATAAACGATGTCACGACGTCTGCGGTTATGGAATTGTACGACTACAAGGTATTTTGCATTCAATAATTCGCGAGCACATTTAAATTAAACTTTTTATTATCTCGTGATCATTGATAAATAATTATTAATTATAAACCTACAGTTAGCGGCGATGAGACACGCTGAAAGGACAACGCAGGCAAGTCTCGAAGCGGCCAACAATCACGCGACGAGCCTCCAACATAGACTTGCTCAAGTGATTGCTGAATCCAGCAGACTGCATCAATTGCTTTTCCACAATCAGCAATGTTTAGAGGGCGTACGAACCGAAAAATCTTCCCTATCTGCGACGATACAAGCTCAAAACAGACAGATACAAGTAAAAAAATATAATTTCGAACAAATTATTTGAAACTAGACGAAAGCATACAATAACAATGTATTTCTTTTCATCTAATAGGAAATTCCAAAGTTGAAGAAAATCATAGTGGATAAGAGTACTTCGATCGACCATGCCAAGGCTGCTAACGAGCAACTTAAAAAAGAATTGGAAGCTACTTCGAACAAAGTTGATGCTCTTGGTAAAAAGAATAAAGAACTAGAAAATCAATTAGCGGAGGCCGCGACAAAATCCAAAGAATTAGAAGAGAACAAGAAGGAACTGAAGAAAATGGCTGCGAAATTACAAGAGTCTGTGAACAAGAAAGATCAGGTTTGTATTCTAATTATTGAAAATTATTTCAAGCAGTGTTCTGAATGTACAGAGTTTAAGACACCTAATTTTTATTTTCCAACAGACAATCAAGGAAAAAGAACGACTGATAACCCAAAATTGTGAAGAAATAACTGCTCTCAAACAGGAAATCGAGCAGTTAGGAAATCAATGCAGAATCAAAGAGGAGAACATACAGAGGATGACGAACGAGCTCGTAGATCTCAGTCGTATGCGAGATATGATTTTTCAACTTACGGCGAAGAAAAAACCAGAAGATACGAATACGACCACATAGCAATTAAAGAAAAGACGTTTAGAATAAGTTTTTCAATTATCTTTTTTACTCAATATATACATACATATATTTTTCTACCTTTTCTGTTTTATTATTCAAACGTTTTATTTTGTAAATATATTTAATAATCGAGACAACGTTGCTACATATTCATTGGCTTCCTGTAAATAGAGCTTGAATTCCTTTTAGCCTATGAGCCTGTAGCTCATACAATAATATATTTACTGGTATCTTGACTCGATGCAGTATCGCCAAATTCCTCTTTCTCACTTTCTATAATAATTCTCTATTCAATGTCTTTCAGATATTATGAGTCTGCATGCAAGAATTTTTGAAAATTTGTAACATTTCGTGACTTAAATTAGACAAGCCACTCAGAGTAAAAAATAATAGTTCATGAAGAATCGTATCTTTAATGTATAAATAAATGTCATTAACGACTTGTTAAATTTCTCTTCAATTATGGAAAGCCGAAGCGAAATTATTGGAATGTTTTCTAAAGTTGTACCAGACAAGAAACAATAATTGTGCGCATTGGAAAAAAATTGGAAATAATGTTTGATGTAAAATACACGAATACCATTTTTTAAATGTCTTCAACATACTTTTCGAGCAATTGAATTTATATTTTTTATACAAATAGAGCTATAAATATCTTGCAGATAATCAAAACTTCGTATCGTGTTGCTCGATAATTACGTAATCGAACATTTTATAAAAAAATTGTATTCATTTATTTACCTACACATAATATTATTTCAAATTTTTATCTCTTTCAGATTCATATTTTGTAAGTTTTTTAACATTTTTTCGCTTTTGGCCCGAACCACCTTGAACAATAACACAATTGTTTTTATCAACGAAGAACATTTTAGAACATTAAACATTTTTTCCGATTACAAAATTTCGAATAAAATCGATGAAAATATATTTTTTGCATCACCTTCCTCATAGCTAGAAAATATTTACGATAAAATTAATCTGGAAACGATTCTTTACTGCATCTACATTGATCAATTACAATATACTTCTACATTTCATTTTCTGCTAATACAGCACCTTGTTATCATATTCGTTTATTTACATTGAAAATTTATCGATATTCCTCCAAATTTAGTGGTCGCGATTTCGTGCGCCGTTTTAATATATTATTATTATAGTTATTATGTTTCCTGTTAATACCGATCATTTTCTAAAATCTTACTAATTTAACTATAAACTCTATTATGCTCATGAACGTGAACAAGAATGTTGAGAGGTACGGAAGATATGTCGTCACTTTTTTCTGTTTTTTTTCCTACCGCTTTTGGAGAACGTGGAAAAATTACAAAGATTCGTCGATAGATTTTTGTTACTTCTTTGCTTAGCAAATGACAAATTTTTTTTTTTTCGTATTTTTAAACGTTCATAGATGTAATTTCTCTCAAGTATAAAAGCAGTATTGTCCAGCTTGCACGTCGAACAGACGATCACAATTGATATAGTACTTTATACAATATACATTTAATTAAATTTCATTGCATACCCCCACTGATAAAAGGCCTATATGAGATTTGTACATTCAAATAATTTTTCAATTCTTTCTCAATTAATCTCAACAAATTGGAGAAAACAATTCGTCCAGTTTTTAATTCATCACTGCAATAAATTCCTTAATCTCACGAGTTTGCTTTTTTAATACAACGACGAACATAATTTGTCTTCTAATGTTTTCATGATCTCTAAATTATTTGAATAAACGTAGTAGAAAAAAATATAATCGACAGAACAATTTCACGTACTCGGTAGGTACGATAATTTTTTTTGTGTCATCACAAAATTTACTTTTTCTATGCTAAAGACTTTGCTATATCCTGACACAGGGGGAAAATAATATTTGGCTGAGAGCAGCTATTTCCAACTACGAATTGTGCGATAAGATTCTGCATTTCGAACTTCACGTTTTTCATTTCATTCTCGTCTCCCAAACTGTAGTTTTCGACAACTACTCCTTTGGCATCACCATGCAAAACTTCGACATCCTGAACTTGTTCCAAAATTGACTGGCAGTACTGTCAACACGTGCATTGAAATAGGATTCCACTACTGACAGTCAATTTTCGAGCGCGGCTCGTATTTTTTGTACCAATGTTCAAAACAATGTTTACTCACTACATTCTTCTGATATGCTAATTATTAACATTTTTAACGTTCATCTCGACCAGCAAACGTTATATTCAATATACCCGTAAAAAATAATACGCGTTTTGAAAACGCAAAAAAACAATTTCTTTGCATTGTAATTCGATTGCGATTCTGCATCGACCTTCGGTAGATAAAAAAATTGAAAAAGCAATGTGTAAATTTAACGTAGCACCGACTTTTGTAAAAAAAAGTAAGAGAAGCGAAGATTGAAAGAAGAGAACACGAAATACTTATTGTCCTAGGAACCTTGTGCTTCACGTGAAAAAAATACTGTAACTGTGAGTTCCCTTATCCAAATTGGATATAAGACTTTTTTCCCAAGTTGTAGCACGTCGGAAAGAAGAAATATAATTTCCTTAAACCGGAAGGAAAAATGAAACTAACGAAGCCTCGTATCAGCAAAAAAAAGCTCTTACGGTAGAATTATTCGAGTTGAAGTGGCATAAATTATAGAGAGAGAGTATCGAAATGTTCGCGAAGAAGAATTAAAAAAAGAAAAATAATCAAAACGCGCTCAGAGCCATGCGATCGAACGGCAAATTGGAATCCATTCCTCGCGTCTCCTCGCCGCGACTCTTAATCTCCGATAATCATCAACTGCTACCGTTGCTCCACGGCTGCTCCTTCGCGGATGCGAATAGAACATAGAAGAAATTCGCCGCCATGTTTATTAACGCTGCTAGCCAAAACACCAAGTGCCATCGAGCTTGAGTTTCCTGCAAGAAAATCATACGAAAATTAGGAAATTGGTTGAAAAACATCGTTTAAGGGGGTTGATCAAACATCGATGATATTAGACAAAAATCTGAATTTAAAATATGTTATAATTCAGATGAAACTGGACATATCAGAAGAAAAAAAGTATGCCTCACCGACCGATTTTTTGAGAAATTTAATTTCGAAACATGGAAATTTTGTACAGCGTCTTATGGCGTGATGCTAAATAAACGCGTTTAATCGGAGGTTAAGTACATTTCTAGACCAGACAGGTCTACAATTTTTCGATTTTGATCTCAACTAAACATCAAAAATTCCATTGGAGTCTTAAGAAATGCATGTTACCGAACTATTTTTTGATAAAAACGCGATTTAATACGAAAAAACGTGAAAATGTCGACGTCACGAATGAAAACAGCTGATGACGACGAAGTCAATTGATCAACTTTATCTTAAATATTATTCTCCTGATAACTTTTTGACAGTAATTCTCGGTGGAA
>JAPYYX010004514.1:0-12275 GCA_030522605.1 Cremastinae sp. B BG-2022a | reverse complement strand
TTTTTCTTTTTATTTCCAATTGGATTACGATAGTAAAAATTTTCAAATGTCACTAACTTTTGGTTGAGATTGTACGGGTACAACATCCTTAAAGGGTTAGTATGATTTTTGTATAATCTTTTATGCAATGCAGCAGTGCTGGGGTTACAGAGTTTTTAATTGATATTCAAGATGTCCTCCAATTGCTTTTTCGAGTCGCTCTTTGATTATTATATTATATATTACTGTAACTGACTTATAATTTCCGATCTGGCTATGATTTTGTTTTTTGCAATGATCACTATTCATTTGTGTTTAATGATATAAAATGGTATAGCTGTAAAATGAGGTTTTCGATTTTTAAAAATACCATTTCGTAATCTGTCAGTATGGTACTCTTTCAATTTTTTAAACTGTTTGGCTTTTTTTTGTGGTCACTTCAGCGCTTGAGAAGTTAGCTTATCAAGGGGTTTAGTGGAATTGTGCTATTTGATTTTTTTCCATTTTGAAAGGGGACTGAATGGACGGGAATGAATTTCCGTATTTGATAAATCCCTTCAATATTATATCTGATCCATTGATTCAATATTTCGATATTACGCAAAATAAAACATTTTCTTTTTATTTTTTAGTATCAATTTAATTCACGTTCGTCTGCTACATTTGGTAGAGGAGCAAATTAAGAAAACTAGAAAGCACTTTATCCCTACAGAAACCCGATTTGTTTATTTGAATTCAATTTATCCGTCGAGCATTGTCAATATAAATCTAAACATTCGAATGAAACTGATGGATTACAGGGATTAGGTTCTAGAGTATGATGATGTCGAAAAAAAATTCTGCGTTATTGACGTGTATTCCAGCATTTTATTTTTCAATTTTTCCGTAACTTCTTTTACAATGGTATTTTGCACTTAAATGAGTGAATATTCAGTGATTTGACCAGTATGTTTTTTTTTCTGTATAATGCTGCGTTATTTTCAGGCCAACAGATGGTTCTTCCTCCGGGATCCATGATTATTTTATTTATGTAGATACGCGCGCAGCTTTTCATCTCTTCGTTTCGTTTTTTCCTCCTCCTTGGCGAATTGTCTCGCTCTGCTGAGACTCGCTAGTCTCTAGCGAACGTGGGCTATAAGAACGGAGAAAGAACAAAAACAGAAACAATTAAATACATAATTGTGTTACAATAGTTTTGCAGTTCAGTAATTATTGTGAAACACTGTTAGTGAATATATATTGAAAAACAGTATTAATGTCGTTCCTGAACAATTATGAACATCAAAGGATAAATACTAAAATTCACGTAACATTTTTTCTACGTGAATTTTCTAGTCGGGCTTGCAAGAGTCTCATTTCTTCTCTGTTATTTTTTCTTTATGTATGTGTAAACATCAAAGCCACATACATATACACAGGGCTTATGTAAGAAAGTTATGGCGTTTCGGTACAGAAGCGACTATGATCAGAATGTGATAAAATTTTGTCAGGATGTTCTTTAACATAAAATACGTGACATGATTTTTATGAAAATTTTCACTTACAGTTTTCGAGTTATCGAAAAAGAAAATTGTCCTTTTTCTATGAATATAGCTATAGACTCCATGCATAAGAACGGAAATATTTTCTTTAATAACTCAATATCTACGAAGATGAATATTCTTTAGGAATTTCTATCCGTATATTTAATAATAACTAACATTATTTCCATTTCTTATTCAATTCTGATCATTTTTCGATTCCCTGTCTGTTTTACGTGTCGATTTCTTGAGTTTTCTGCTAACTGTACCGAAACCCCTTAATTACGAATATGAAGTTGTACGCGACATGGACACATCATTAGACTTTGGCTTTGACCATCATGTAGAGCTATTCGATCAATTACTCATGTACGAATTATTGCCGGTAAACGCAAGTGTACTCAGTGTATCGTTAGGCTTCCCATTGGATCAATCATGAAAAGCTGTACAATTTATGCCATATAAAAATCATTTTTAAAGATGTATGTCTCGTCAAATCTTCGGTACATCTGTTTTATTTTTTAACTTAATTCTGACTTCGGGATTTTAATGGCATAACATATTTTGTTATTTTTACGAGTTTTTATAAAAGACTATTATCATAATTAATAATAAATTAATACGTAAAATGAAGTTAGGACGACATTTGACTCTGTTACCGAGTTTAACATGGCAGATATACTGACACGACAAAGTTAAAGATAAATACTTCCACAAGGAATATATATATATAATATAATTTCTTTTTTTAATAAATACATTGCAAAAATTATAAAGTTACCGAAATTTTTTTGGCTAGTTTTTTACTCTTTAGGTAGTTGGATCGCTGGGTGTCGTATGAACGTGGGGCAGGGCCCCTTTTGACAATTTTTGAGAAATTAATTTTGATAAATTTTAGTATTCTCATCGATGAAAAAGAAGTAAATATCGGGGATATATTTTACGAAATTTCCGCGTTACCATTTTGCGTGCCTTGAAAATTCTCTCACTGAAATAAGTGTGTGATTTTCACTAAATAATGTTTTTCTCCAAAACTAGACGGTAAACCAAGCTCATTATTTACGAAGTACTCTAACATCTTTTTTTCTATGAAAATGGTAAGAACCGTTTTTGAGTTATTTTGGAAAACGTATTTCTTCACTGCGTTTATCATGCATTTAAATGGAAAAATCACAGAACTTCAAAATCAAATAACTAAAAAACTAGACGGTAGAATTGATTTTTTATTTTGTCAATCAATTTGTTTTTCATATAAAACATATTTTTTTCAAAATTTTCGTAAGAAAACAATATTTGCGATCGAACTACCTTAAGCCTTGTCGTACACACTACATCAGCCAGAGCCGAGCAAAAAATGAATTTTTTTGAAATCGTTCTACAATTGTTTACATTTTTAGCTATAACTAAAAAAATATCGACATCCTGGAAAAAACACCGTATTCGGGTAGTTCTGTAATTTTTTTATTTTCCTAGGATTTTATTGAAATTTTGCACAAACCTTCTTTGGAATGACCTGCATACGTGTGCCAAATTTTGAAAGGTTTCACCGTGTAGATATCGAAATATTTATTGGTAAAAATGGCAATTTTCATTTCTCTCTCATAAGAGCCCATGTTAAATATTGCGATTATCGATCCTAAATATCTTGACTTCTTGATGGTGAAACATCTTAAAATTTTGCTTGGCTTTTTTTAGTCTTCCGAGAAATTTCCTTTAGTTTTTTTAAAAAATTGTAAAATTTTTTCCTTGATTTTCTTACGTACGTAGCAATTCAAGGTCATGTTAAATGACCTGGATTCCCGAATATGTTGATCTTGAATCAATTTGTAACTTTTCTTAATAAACATAAGCTCAAAATCTCCACGGTACAAAAATAAATTAAGAGCGAATTTTTGGATTTGATTGTACCGACAGAACTAAGAAAATTTCCAGCCGATTGACAAAAAAGTGCTTCAAGTAAAGAATTACAGCCTGGTATATAGTCGCTCAAAAATTTCGGGTATTTTTACCCCAGTGTGTACGAATCGGAACTTTATTATAGTGTTCACGGTAAGGGTTAAGGGAGCTTTCCAGTGTCAAATTTTTAAAAAATCGATGTTTTTTACTTTATCGAATAGAGCACGATCTTTTCGAAGAAGCAGAAGGGATATTGTATGGACCTGGCATCGCTGATTGACCGTAAGTAAACAATTTACCTAAAATTTCCTCACTTGAAACTTTGAATGCGTTTTTCGCGAAAGCATTTTTCAAAACGGTGTCCAACTTGGAGGGCAGAGTTTTAAAGATATCGAGTTCAATTTTTTACACAATATTCTTAACGTCATTGTTTATCGGGCTATGGAAGCTTTTTTTTGACATCTTCCTATTTTTTTGTAAAAAAAACTGCCAAAAAACAATGCTAAAATCGATACTTTTTGTTCAAACCGGCGCCATTTTTGCAAAAAAAACCTCCATAGGACGAAAGCCAATTATATAGGGGAAGGGGGGCAAAATGGGGTACTTGAGAAAAATTTCCGATTCCAAGGTTTTAAATGTGCTGATTTTTTTGTTTTTTAATCACAATTGAAGGAAACAAATTCAATTTTCAAATGAAATAAAATTTTCATGAGAAAAATTTTTTTTTTCTGTTGTCAAAATGGGGTACCTCTGCAAAAAGTACGAAAAATTTTTTTTTCTCATAATTTGTTAAGTTATTATTAGCTTTGACGTCGTATTTCAAGTAATTAATTGATGATTTATTTTCATTTTTGTTTAAATGTGTTTCATTACCAAAGAAAATGTTCTTTTTCGATCTGCTATGCTAATTGATTTTTCGCTTTAGTTTTTGTTTAAACGTGTTTTTAAATCACCAAATATAATGTTTAATTAGCAAATAAAAGACTATTTGATATTAAATTTTATCGTAATTTGAAATATTGTAAATTTTCACCAAATTTTTGGGGTACCCCATTTTGCCCTCCCCTCCCCAACCCCTACCGATCAATAATCTTTTTGTGTTTTTTGTTTCAGATCAAAATTGTGACCCCCAACGTGGACACCACATCGAAGTGCATTTTCTGCAACAATTGTTTAATCATAGATATTAATTAATAAATAAATCGATCTTTAAAAAATTGTTTTGTATTCTTCAATACCCAATTAATATACAAAAAAAACCAGACCGATTAGATTATTTTCTCTTTAAAAAAAAAATTGCGAAAAACAGCGGTTTTTCGGGCTGTCACACTGGAAAGCTCCCTTAACGTGCGAAATTTTTACATATTAATACAATCTGATCCACTGTTGAAATGGCATGGGCTTAACCCTTAAAAGGTAATGCCATTTTCAGTACCCTTCAGGGTAAAGGGTTACATCGCGTCACTCGCGTTCGATGCTTAAAAAAGTGATTTAATATGCAATAAAAAATCTGAAAAAATTCACGGTGACTTATTAACTATCCTAGAATAAAAATAATTCACTATATTGCCGATTTTTTGTGTGTATACATATTTTTTCATATAAATAAACACAAAAATGAGTGAAATACGGGTTTTTCAAATTTCTAAGGCACGAGTGACCCGACGTTACCTCTTAAGGGTTAAATGGGTGATAAATTCTGTAGTGGAATTTAAATTCGCTAAAAGTTTAACTGTCTTCAATTTGGTACATACATCCTTAATATCGGTAAAATCATTACGTTACTGGTGAAAACGTAAATCCATGCATACTAGACTTTGCGATAAAATGCATGATAGGGTACGCTTCACGTTGCGTTACCTGCAAGGAACTGAGATGTTTACACATAACTTGTGGAAATTCTTTTCGAGCTCTTATTTTCTTTTTTACTCTCTCGTCGTTCAAGAATTGGTTGTCTTGAGTAAGACAAACAGACATGCGAGAATTCACGTCTCTATTGGCCAAGCAAATGTTGCTGGATCGTATTTCTGATTTTGCTTGTGTTTGAAACGTGTTACGATGACGTTATAACGGAAATAATAGGGCGCTAGCAGAGTACAATACTATTTAGTAAGTGAGCTTACTCTGCTGTAAAAAAAACAAAATCTGACTCAACTTTGTCCTCAGATTGGTTAATGCAGATATCTGTACAAATGCGAAACTGAAAATGTCAAATAATTAATGTTCCCTGTATTATCGACGATCGGTTGGTGATTAAAAAATTTACTAGGGTCTCAAAATGTAATTCAGTCACGTCGATGGAAATTATTGCTAATATTATTTACGAGGGTTTGAGGTAAGGGGTGGCTTTTCTTCAAATCACCACGTTAATTGCTTTTTGCTCACTTTCGTTTTCAATAATTGTACCACGGCTTGGTAAAGTGAAATCGAGGAACGGGCTGCGAATAATAAACGTAATTTTTTGGTGAAATTCCTGAAACGAGAATGCATACTGGTTTTTATTTCTTTACTTTCGTGTTGGGCGGTGGCTTTCGGACTTGGGCAAAGAGTAAGTCTCGGTTTTTCTGGATTCTCCACATAGTGTCACAGATGAGATGATTTGTGCGGACAACATGAAAGCTTTATCTCGTAAATTCTGAGAAACAAAAGCGTATAGGTTCACGTCTAAAAAATTCTAAGAAAAAAAATAACTAGTCTCTATACGTATAGAGTAGAAAAAAAAATCTAAAGACCACGGAATCATGCTATTGCATATGAAGCAAAAAAAGTTAGGCCGATAAAAAGGAAACACGACGCTGATAAAAATAAATTCGTCAGTTCTGTACCATGTTATCAAGAGCCCTGCTTTACTTCGCAATGGCTATTCGGGTTACAAAAAGGTTCTCGCGAATCGATCGTACTCCGTTTCTGAAAAGTGAAAAAAGCGTCGGGGCAGTCCCGCGAGAAAGGGGCTTTACGGTTGATAAGGACGAAATTCGCGTTTTGTCATTAGCGTTGATTGCGTTTTTGGAAAAAAATTCACAACTATAAAAAAGTATTTACAAATTATCAATTATGATATAAAATATTCTGCGTTTGCTCCTAAAATGACTATCAAATGAAATTTGTTGACTTAGTGAGAGAAAAAACATTAAAGATACTTAATCTTGGTTGATAGGGAGATGGATGAATGAAAAACTCACCAAAGGGCCTGAGAGGATGTCGGCTCCAGAGATAATTACGCTTCACGGGGCTAAGGTAGCTGTCTCTCAGATAGAAGGGAGTGCTCCACTGAGCGTAGCTCGGTATATACGGAGCCAAGCACGGGTACCACCAGGGGTCTCGGGTGAATGCGGTCACCGGCGCACTTGGTTGAGGTTCCATCATGTCCCACATTTTTTTGGTCAGAACCGAAGGCCATCTCGTTGGTGAAAAGTCGTCCAAAATATTACCTGTATACGGTTTTTAAGATAACAGATAAGTTACTATAAACATGCCACTATCGCATTATGAAAAATGCTGAAGAAATGGAAGTGTTTCCTATATGAGTTTTCAAGTATGTTTAATTCATACAAGTGTGACAGGGGTAAATGGTAAACAGATTCACTATTTTCTCTGGGATTTTTGATAGTTCAGAAAAAATAAAAGAATTGTATTACTGTTTGATGGAAAGAGAACATGTTTATTCTTTTTTTTGAAAACTGCTTATTTTTAAAGAAAATTATTTGTGTACGATATAGAAACCTAAACTATGTGTAAAATATAAAATTTTATTCCAAGATTTTCCACATGTTTGAGATCTTGAGACAAATATTTAATCCAATAAAACAATTTTCGTGTATTTTTTTTTCCCTAGTATCATAAATATATGTAGCGTAAGTATCACCTTTTAACTAAAAAAATGCGTTGGTTTTATTACATTTTTATTAAATTTGAACAAAATGCAATTATTTAGCAAAAGGTGCAAATTATGAATTCCTTTTTTTTAAATTAAATTTTTCTCACAAGTTCAGACTTGTATTGGAATTTTATTGGCGCCTCGTATTTGTGCAGAGAAGTCTACCCCAAAATCATACACACATGTCTTCGTTTTGGATTTCATTTTCGTTTCCAAGCCATGAGTTGAAATCATAAAATCCCAATTCGTATCCGTGTACGGGTTAATGAGAAATTGGGGGTATTTTGAAAATGGTAAGAAAAAGTTAAAATTTTGTCTCTGTCGAGTCTCACTATAGTGAAACTCATTAAAGTGAACTCTCACTACAGTGAACCACGCCGAAGTCACTACAGTGAATTTTTCTACTTCCCACCACCAAGACGTAGCAACCAATCATGATTGCGCTCATGATCACTCGCATGTATATCTCGCGCTTGCGCATTTAACGACACTTGATACACTGTCCCTGAGTGGAGATAACGAAGAAGTTCACTGTACCGGGACTAGCCCAGTCCCGACAAGTTTACTATAGTGAGACTGGACTTCCAATTTTTTCTGATTTTTTCAAAAAAATGAAACTTATTGAATGATTAATATTTTTAAAAGTTACTATTATTGATGTTCTCAACGTTTTGTACATTCTAAACAATTTTTCAAAGTGGTATCATGCGAAATAACCTGAGTCGAGAATTTTTTTTTTCAAGTAAGAAAAAAAATATTAAGTAAAAAACGTCCTCCTGTAAATTGCACAAAATGTACAGAAAATATCACAGTTTAATATAAAAAAATGAATGAAAAGTAAAAAATGGGTAAGATAGAGAAATATTGTTTTTTTTTTGCGAAAACCTAAAAAAACGTTGTAGATGAATTTCGATAATTTTTTACTATTTTTTCCTAAAAAGTACATTTAAAAACGAAAAAATTTAAAAAAACGTCCCGATAAGTCAATTGTTCAAAAAGTTATGACTATTGAAAAAAAATACCCATTTTTTTGAAGCGTTCATAATTTTTTATTTTTGCTCGGGTGAAAAAATCTGAAAAAATTCTGAAAATTGTTATTGGTGAGGTAGAAAATGGCGAAAATTTTTCAGCCAAATCGAAAGGGGTCGGGTCAAAAAGTAGTCAAAATGGCGTGGAATTGCTCATATTAATCAGATGATTTCATTATAAGTAAAAATGGAAAAATATGAAAAAATATATATAAAATGGAAAACCGAAGTAATGCGTACCGTGGAGGTCATACAGCGGCTTCGTCGCGAGCACGGGTGAGCTCCTGTGGCGTGCGAGTAAGGGTTCCGGACTCGGATAGAGCCTGTCGATATCGGCTAATCGGTCCAAATGGTCGTTCCAAGCTTTCGTGGAGTCGAAGGGCTCTGCGCGTTTCAGAAATAAAGAAACATAACGAATCCTTCTTTTGCTTTTAGCTACGCTTAGAATACAACTTTCACAACGCTAATATCTACAAATTTTGACAAATCAATGAGACATCATTTTTTTTCACGGAGATGTGATTCTTTTTCATTCCACATGTGATTCGCGTAATCGAGACCGTTGCTGTATCCAGTAGTACATGGCAACATGTCATACAATGCCAAAAAATTGTAATTGCGGGTTCGCGCTGCCGCGATCGTCAGTCAATGATTTGCATGTTTTTTGAACTATTTAACGGTGTTGCGTGTTCAGTCATGTTAACTTGGTTATATTCTTAATGTTATTTGTCGTTATTAGGCGTATGGATTGGTTCAATGATTCTTGATCCGAGGACAAAATCCAAACCTAAATCCGGCTCTCTTACCGGAGTTTCGCCCCTGGATCCCGTAAAAAGAGTGCCAAACACAACCCAAATCCAATCTCGATTTTTTCAATCTCTCCAAATTGCAAACTTCAGTTCTGAATGTTTTTAGGGTTTATAATTCATGAATTCGTTTTGGATTCATTTTCGTTGTGATTGGATTTTATTAAAAACTACTTCAGATTCGGTTATTTTTATGCAGTTTTTTTGTCCGAAGGTGTTTTGTAACGGATATTTTGTTCTCGGATCATTTATCATGTCACCGTAAAGATTGTAGTGCATTACTCAAAAATAATTTCCCATTTTTCTGTAAAATTACATGCTCTAGCAGTGTTATGATTATTATTACAGTCGAGTCTCATTGCACGAAACTTTTCAACAGACCGAATGACGTGTTTTCATTACAATAAACTTGGTGCTTGAAAAATCATTTATATTTTTTAAAAAGTCCAATCGTCAGTTCGTTTTCGCTCTGATTTGTTCAGGTCGAATTAATATGACCCTTATCATTTTCGGGTCAATGATTTTTAAAATAATTTCAATTTTATGATGCTTTGGAAAGGGCTCAGGAACAGTATTTCAATTTAAAAGTTTTACCGTACATAAAGCTAAGCTGAAGGCAATATTACCAAATAAAGTTTTCTCTAGATTCGCTCACGCTTATTCAAATTTCATACACGTTTCTATATAGCCTAAGAATATTTCCATAAAGCTTCAAAAAACTCTATCAAAAGATGTTTTTTCATTAAAGCATTTTAAAAGTTCTTCTTGCTATTAATTCAAGGCTATCTCAAAAATACGATTAGTTTGAACAACTTTAGTTCCAATGTCAATATGAACGGTATTCATTCGGTCCAGCAGACCAGTAGCAAAAGTTGGGTTTGATACATTTTTCCCGTCATTTTTATCTTAGAAGACTCGACTGTAATTATTGTGCCGTGAAGTAGTTCGATGATTAAAGCTATAAATTCAACAATTATTTATCAGGAAAGTTCTAGATATATCTTACCATCTAGGTTGATGGAATTTAATTTTTGAAAATTGCGTTCTTCTCATTTACGGACAGCCGATATTGATATTTCATATAATGCTGTATATTTTCAATTTTTATCATAATTTTTCTCAAAGATTTGACAACGAAAAACTGGTTACTGCATACTTGTTTTCTAAACACTTATTCATAAGGCGCGTTAAAAAATTTTCATTGCTTTAGAAAAATTATCAAATTAAAAAACATATGAGCTAAGTGATGAGAGAGAGAGAGAGTTATGAAATTTTATGTTTTTATTACTAAAACTATCGAAAAATAAAAAGGTGAAGTTCAGTACAGTTCCCTCACCTCCAATCTGATACGATTATTCGAACCAATTTCTATCAAATCTCCTCCTGGTCTTTTGTTATTCTTAATTGTGGCTACCTTGGTGGGGAAGGGGGGGTGACCGCCGACCGATTTTTCAAGAGGTCAAAAACTATAATTCCCCTCGCTCCCAACCCCCTCCAGGAGTGAGGTTACAGTCGAGTCTCGCCACAGTGAAACGTAATAAAGTGAACTCTCACTACAGTGAACGACGCCGATCTCGCTACAGTGAATTTCTCCACTCCCCACCGCTGAGTTGTAGCAACCAATCACGATCGCGCTTGTGATCTCTCGCATGTTCATCTCGCGCTTGCGCATTTGAATGCGCTTGATACGCTGTGCCTGACTGGGGATAACGGAGAAATTCATTGTGCCGAGACTAACCCAGTTTCATCGAGTTCACTGTAGTGAGACTAGACTACTTTTTTCAGTATCGATAAATTGGAAACTTTGACTTTCATTATCTTTGGAGGAGAGAGAGAGAGCGACGCGAACGGCTGCCCCCCCCCCCCCCAACACTTTTTCCTATCGCCCGACCAAATCTGAAGTGAGGGAACTGTACTACCAATAAAAGTTCTGGTATGCGACAATAATAGTAAAGATAATGAAATTTAAAATTTTACGAAATTTTTACATAACGAGATTTTTCGGTAGAAAGAAATACTGAAAACATCACGTAGCCGTCATCGAACCACCTCTAGTGTTCGTCAGTTGAGGGTACGCATATTAGAAAGCATATAAAAGTTTCCAATCCCCCGGTAAATAAAGCTATACGTGTACGTGTCTCGAAAGTATTGGATGAACGCACGAATACAAACAAATAAACATTTAAGGTATATGGTGAAGAGCATACTAACGAATACGAGAGAAAATGTACAGAGAAACAAAGTCTTCGGTAAAAACGCGTGTGAATTAGGTGGAATCGTTATCCAGAGATGTGTCCACTCGTTAAAAACTCGTAAAATCATTTTTCCGAATTTTCTCAACTACTATGTAATTTAAAAGTGAACCAAAGGCAATCGAATCATCCGTACTTTTTAGTAATATGCTTTTTTCATTTTGCCACTCTGAATTTGAGTATTTAGCACGGAAAAGTCGAAAAATATATAGTCTACTCTCTTTCATGGCAGCATTTTGGTAAAGAAAATTTCTCGAAATTCTAAAAACTTGTCGGAATAAGGCAACTTTCAAAATTCTAATCACGTCCAATTTACGCGTTCGAGCGTGTATCTGCTCATGTACTGGCGTTTGTACGGTATACAACTCTAATGCTTCTGTGTAAATTTCAACTGAATTCACTAAATCGTTTAAAAGTTATAATAAATTGAATATTATACGTATTCTTCTTCATGTTTATCGAAAACGAAATTAAAAATTAATTATAAATATCGAAAAAATGGTAATATAGTGGCTTGTAAATTTTTTCTTAAGATATTCCCATCGCGAAGGCCCGTAAATTGTTGGCGCATAAGAGGGACCCTCGAAAAAATTTTATTGAACCGTAATTATTATTAGTGAAATGGTGTTATTACTATTAATGAAGTGAAGAATAATCTTTTTAGACTGCGTGTTTTCAATTTAAAGAATTTATAGACCTTCATTCGTAATTTTCTGAATTTAACGGCCCTGTGTATTGGGGATTATGTGATACTTTTTACATTAGATTTTTACACTTCTTATTTCAAACTCTAATATCTTTTCAAAAAGTTCAGTGATCCCACATTTTTATGTGCGAAACGGATTCGTTATAGTTTTATCTTTTCATATATTTCGTAGTTTTTAACTTGTCATTTTTGGAAAATGGTGAAAAAAGTA
>JAPYYX010004505.1:0-11613 GCA_030522605.1 Cremastinae sp. B BG-2022a | reverse complement strand
GCTGTCTGTGAATGGAGAAAACGCATTTTTCAAAAATTAATATCTCTGAAACCAGACGGTAAATTACGTCCAAATTTTGCACAATAACGTTTCATCTATCTATTTATTGTTTCTCAAATTTTTGTACCTTAATCTTGGAATAGCATTTGTCATCGAACTACCTTAATAACTATTTTTCAGTTCTCTGAAAACCTTCGAAAATTTAACTGGTTCATATTCTTATTATAAAGTATCAACATGCCAAGTTTCGTGAAATTCTTAACGCTAGTTCTGAAACCATTTTGTAATTTTGTAATTTTAAGAACTATTTTTCAGTTCTCTGAAAACCTTTGAAAATTCAACTGGTTCATATTCTTATTACAAAGCATCAATATTCCAAGTTTCGTGAAATTCTTAACGGTAGGTCTAAAACCGATAGTACTACCGGAATTGAAAAATATTAATATATTTATTTCTCAATTACACGTACGAAATGTAATTTTTAACAAAATTATTTATACATTCAATATATTAATGTTTGTTTTGGGTCAACGACCTCATTGAGGAGTCTCGTAAAAAGAATTATCGATTGTGCTGCACTTTCGCTGATACATTCGTCGAGATGGAGAGGAAAACACGCAGAAGCTCTGAATGAGGAAAAGTGAGCGATGGTCGAGAGTGTCGGTTTTACGCAACGTGGTAAAAACTCGCCGAGGGAGCGCGCGGATCGACAGGGTGGGAGAGACGTCTCGTGAGTGACGTGTATAAATTTTACGTAATCGCGTGTAAAGTGCCTTTTAAATATCGCCCATTGCTGCTCAGGTGAAAATATGCGTATGCGTGCGAATATACTGGCTACGATTGCGTTGGCAAAGTAAAAAAGACACTGCGCGTGATACGTATATCGCACACACGAGCAGTCATTGCCAATCGCAAGAGACAAAGTATTACAATGTCGAGCTGTTGACAGAACTTGTTTGGCAAATTTAATTGCCGTTCAGATATTCACTAGTCAAATGACCGAGTAAAAAATTCCTCAAACGTTAATTACATTGTTAATTTTCTCGATTTTTTTAAAGCAATTTTAATTTTTATTCAAAAATGAACTGGAGGTACAATTTTTGACGAAAATGACTTTTCCATACTGATTTTTAAATTTTAGTTTTCGTTTTTCTGTTCGAGAGTTTAAATTTGTTATTGAGATATTTTTAGAATGATGCTCGATAGGTTTCTGATATTTCATCAACAATTTTCATTTTATTTAGGGTAGAAGGGGGCAAAATGGGGTACTCCAAAAATTTGGTGAAAATTGTTAATATTTCCAAATTTGATAGAGTTTAATATCAAGTAGCGTTTTCTTTGCCAAGAACATTATAATTGGTGATTCCAAAATACATTCAAATAAGAATAAAAATTAAAAATGAAAAATCAAAAACCAACATAGCAGATAGAAAAAGATGATTTTCTTTGGAAATGAGACACAATTAATCGAAAATCAAAATAAATCATGAATTAGATACTTGAAAGAAAACGTCAAAGCTAATAATAAATTAAGAAATTATAAAACAGAATTTTTTTTTTACTTTTTGGAGGGGTATCCCATTTTGTTCGGTAAAAAAATTTATTTTTTCTCATGGCAGCTGAAAATTTAATTTGTTTCCTACAATTGTGATTAAAAAACAACAAATTCAGCATATTTAAATCCTTGAAATCAGAAAATTTTCTTAAGTACCCCATTTTGCCCCCCTCTACCCTATTACTCATTAATTATAATTAATTTTGTGAAATTTCGCTCGATTAGCGAAAAATTAATAATTAAAAAATAAATTTTTTTAGAGAACAAAATGGGGTTGTACTCTAAAAAAATTAATTTTTTTCATGGCAGCTGAAATTTTAATTTGTTTCCTACAATTGTGATTAAAAAACAACAAATTCAGCATATTTAAATCCTTGGAATCGGAAAAATTTCTTACCACCCATTTTGCCCCCATCTACCTTATTTTTTTAAACAATTAAAAAAACAAAAAGTTTTGACTCGTTTATCAACATGTTTTATGTGTACTGATAATAGAAAAAAAAGTTATTCACCAATAACTTGATGACTATCACTGATCGATAAAAGATAAACGTCCATAAAATGTGTATGGCGTGGAATTTCGGAGTTTGACATTTGTGTGAATTGGGCAGAGCAGCGAACGTCACCATTATCGAAGGTGTACAGCAGAAATGTTGCGCACAGTTTGAGTAATTGCAATTGAGAATTGTCATTGGTAATCCCACTGAGGCAAACATGTATAGAAAGAGAGAGAGAGAGGGAGAGAATAATCGATATTATGTATATTGTTATCGAATGGGCGATAACGGATATGTGAAATACTTGCCACACGTCTCGAGGAATCAAGTAAATGGATCGAGCAGCGAGTAACCGTAAACCCATTCGCAGATTATACTATAAATTATTCGCATCGTGAAATTCAAAACGAGGATCGATCTGTCAGCATTGTCATTAATGACAAAACGTTCCTGTTTGTTACCACAAATAACTTCAATTATTTATTTATTGTTTACACTGAATTCATAGGGACAGATTATTTTTGGATACTTTTTAAATAAAATATTCAATTCAAAAAGCTTTATACTCATATCATCTCGAATATGACCAATTTAATACATTTGAGAGAACTTTAAATTGTCAGCTGGAAACATTTTTTCTTAGAAAATGTTGGTAAATTTTTCAGAATAACAATTCTCAACAAATATATGAAGTTTAAATTATTTTTATTTTACTGATGACAAAACATAAAATTGCATGAGAAAGTATAAAAAATCTGAATAAATAATACTTTGAGAGGACTTTAAACTGTCAGCTGGAAACATTTTTTCTTAGAAAATGTTGGTAAATTTTTCGGTATAACAATTTTCAACAAATATGAAGTTTAAATTATTTTTATTTTACTGATGAAAAAACATAAAATTGCATGAGAAAGTATAAAAAAATCTGAAGTGTCAAGTTTTTTATTTTTGTCAATGAAGAGACGCATCATGGAAGTTCTAGAAAATGTGATATACAAAACGCTTTGGTGGCGATGTAATTCCATGAAATGCAATCGCGTTTCTTTCTCGAGTCGCATTCGCGTCACTCATCATTTTGAACGATTTAATTCACAGCATGAGAGTATTCTGGTTACATGAATCTTGTGCTGAAGCGAATAAATAAAAAGATTTAATATTTCCCCAGAAAAAACCTTGACAAAGAATAACAAGAACTTTTCCACTCGACAGAACACATTTTATTAATTTTTTATTTACGTTAGTTCTGCAGGTACAGTCAAATCAAACAATTTTGTCTTAATTCACATTTTTTTCTTCCACTTCTTATTTTTCGTTTTTTTCACGCTTACAAAATTCTCGTATTCTCATAAATGTGTTTCCTGATATAAAAAATCGTTGCTCCCGCGATAACGAAAAAAAAAAGTTGGATAAAAGGGAGACTCCGAAACTGGAAAAAATGTTCTTATCTCGTAATATTCGCAGTGACGATGATCGTAAAGAAAAATCTTCTTTTCTCTTGAACCCTCCGAAATTTGAAATTTCGAAATTCAGTGCTCGTACGAGTGATTTCGAGCTCCGCGATTTATCATGATCGGTAATAAAATCAGAGTATGAAGACGAGAGTACGAGAGACAGAGAGAGAGAGACAGACAGACCGAGAGCGGGACACGCGCGTGAAATTTCAGTTCTTCCATTTTCCGTTCCATCAGTTCTCGCACGCGCTTATCCTTTAACGATCCCCAGCTAAGGAATAATAACCCGCGAGGATAAAGTTTTGCGCCTCGGATATACACTATCCACCGAATAAATCATGATGGATCGTGAACCAATAAGAAACGACAATTGTTCCGGATTACCCAGCCAAAGTACAGTTATAAATTTTGTCACAGAATGGAATTCGCTTTGTCTTAAATGTCTCGTGTACACAGAAATTAGCGGTAAATGCTAAGAAAACGACCCCCACGAGGGGGGCAAGAGGTGGGGGGAATTATAGTTTATGACCTCCTGAATGCAATGCCGAAGAGAAATTGCGTCGGTCACCCCCCCCCCCCCGTAAATATATCCACAATTAAAAATAACAAAAGCCAAAAGGGGGATATATGATGAAAAAAGATTCGAATAATCATATAAGATAGGGGAAAGGAGGTAAGAAGTTAATAGTCCCGAGTACCGAACGCCCCCCCCCCTTCAGTGGGGCTTATGGTGGATGGAAAATGATTCCCCCCCCCTCTGCCGAACATTTTCCCCCCCCCCCCCCCCCAATTTTTCATTTAATGTAAGCCCCCCCCCCCAAACCCCCACTGGAGCTTCACCTCTGGACCCCACTGGGGCTTTGCCCCCAGACCCCATCGGAAGCTTCACGCCTGAACACCGCCAGGAGCTACACGGGGGTGGGGGGAAGGCTCGGTACTTGGGGCTGTTACCTTTCTAGCTCTTTTTCCTCTATTTTCCATTGGAACCCCCCCTCGCCTTTTGTTATTTTTAATTGTAAATATCTTTGCGGGGGGGGGGGGTGACCCACGCGATTTCTCTTCGGCATTGTGTTTAGGAGGTCAAAAACTGCATACCCCCCCCCTTCCACACCCCTCAGGGATAGGAGTCGTTTCCTTAACACTTACCAAATTAGCATTACTCCAATTATAAATTAATATTAAATTTTTAATCTTGATTCTAGTCACGACAGCGCAAACTCTGCACAGAATGACTCGTGTACATGAACTGAGTCTAAAAAATACAACAGAGAGAGAGAGAGCGAGATAGCGAACAGAGAAACAAGTATGAAGGGATTGAATAGAGGGAAGGTCGAAAATCGAGTGAAACGTGAAAATTAAATTACTCGAATACTGGTAGGTTGCCTTAATGGGGGTTAGAGCGAGACGGATAAAAAGAGAGAGGGGGAGATTTTAGGATCAAGTACTTATTCGAGGCATCGAGTAGAAAATGAGAGAGGCACTCTCGCACCGGAGAGCGGAGTTAAATCTCTCCGCTCTCGTCTCTCTGCGCGCATGGAATTTACAGCGCGAATAAGTAGACCGGTATATAGTCATGGCATCGCGAGATTTTCCCCATACAATGCCATTTTGCCTATACAATTTTGAGCAGAGCGCACGCACGCCCGCTCCTGCATTACCATTCAAATCCCCGATACGCGATAGCCGCTCAAACAGCCACTGTAACGCTCTTCCCTCTATACCCAGTCCCATCGCAGCCAATCGATAAATCTCACCGACAAAAGGCCCTACGATTTACCGCACAATTTTACCTCACGAATTATTCTCTACCCGGCGAAATTTCTATCTGTCTCTTTCGCTTTTCCTATCCCGCTTTCCAGCGTCAATTTTAATCGCTGATGCTGGATCGAAATTGCTGGCACGCGTCAATTATGAATTTTCGCTTATACGGCTGGGAATTAAATTTTCATTGAGGCATTTTCCTTTTTTTTCACTTTCGGAGTCTTTAATATTTTAAGAGTCTAACACCTTTTTTCAAATTAGAATATTATAGGGTGGGGGGGAGGGGCAAAATGGGGTACTTGAGAAAATTTTCCGATTCCGAGGGTTTAAATATACTGAATTTTTTGTTTTTTAATCACAATTGAAGGAAACAAATTAAATTTTCAGCTGCCATGAGAAACAATATTTTTTTTAGCGAACAAAATGGAATAACCTTCCAAAAAGTAAGAAAAATTTTTCTTTTTTATAATTTGTTAATTTGTTATTAGCTTTGACGTTTTGTTTCAAGTATCTAATTGATGATTTATTTTTATTTTCGTTGAAATGTGTCTCATTCCCAAAGAAAATCATCTTTTTCTATCTTCTATGTTGGTTTTTTATTTTTATTTGTAATTTTTATTTTTGTTTGAATGTGCTTTGGAATCACCAAATATACTGTTCTTGGCAAAGAAAAAGCTATTTGATATTAAACTTTATCAAATTTTGCAATAATAAAAATTTTTACCAAATTTTTAGGTAACCTCATTTTACCCCCCACCCCATTTTGCCCCCCTCTACCACATGAAGATGTGAAAAATTTATCTCAGGATTTTCATAAATTTTTTGTTACAAAAAGATTTTTTTTGTTAATCAAGCATTTTTTGGGGTTCTGAAAGTTCTCCATCCGAGCTCTGGAAAGCTTAAACGAGGAATCGTAAATCAGGAAATTTCCAAAACGTTTGCAGGCGTCTTTACGGCGCATCGATCCGCAAGAATCGACTTTTATTCTCTCGTTTCTCAAGCCTGCAAAATTATCCACTTCATCCTCCTTCGATATTCTCTCTCCTTTGCCCGAGATCTCGGACACGTAGACGCCATAATATATTTTTATAACCTCACGTGTATCACTTACGAGTCAAGGCTTATTCCCGTTTCGATCGATTTGCTCCGACTACTATGGTTTCATTTTTTTCACTTTTTTTTCGTTACTCCGTGACGTTCACGGTTTTTTCATTTTTTAATTGCTCGGACAGAACACGTGTCATGTCGAAATTCAACCTTTGTATATTCACGACAACAAAACGAATTTTTTTTTTTGATATAGTCGTGGAGGGGGCCGGCAAAATGTCCCCCCCCCCCCCCTCTACCAAAAAAACAATTGCAATATTCATACATTTTTGGGGGCAAAATGGACCCTAAAAATTGTTGACTCTCAAAGTATTTAGGAGGTAAAATAGGCTGTCAAGACTTTGAAGACTAACAAATATTTTTGCGCCGAACGTGTTAGTAAATTTTTTTGTTTTATAGAAACGTTTTATAAAAAATTACATATGATGAAGGATAAACTAGGTAATGAGTTAAACAGCATTATTTATTATATATTTGTTTAAAAAATTTCTTTTATAAAACCGAAATAAAATATAAGAGATTAAGTTATTAAATTATTATTTGTTATTTTTGTTTGGACAATCAATTTTACAGAAACCATAAATATCAAATTATACAAGAGTAAGTTTTATTAAAGAATGAGCCTGCGCCATTTATTTATAAAACCAAATGCTTTGGCGCGAAAATTCGATTATTTCGAATTCAGTAAATAGTAATTTAAGAAAAAACTTTGAATTGAGTAGTTATCACGTCCAAATTTTCACTATCAACTCTCTTTTGTACCAAATACATAATAAAAAAATTCAAAACATGAAATAAGTGAAAAACATGTTGAGTTTTTTAGGAGGCCCATTTTACCCCACATTTCTCGATTTTTTAATTTCGATAAAAATAGAAAATTAACACCATAAACTCAACAGAATGCCAATGATCGAAAAATTTTATTGACTTGACATGTTTTTTCATCTTGTATTGTTTAATAACTTTTCATTTGTAAAGTTTTAGAACACTTCGTAGCCCTCGGAATTTTAGAAATTCCCTAGTACACCTCGCCATTCGGGAGGACATTCTAAACTTGAAATGTCTTCAACGATAGTACCAAAACATTTTCTGCGTAGTAAAATCAACGAAAACTTACACACTTCCACGAATTAAAGTCAAAAATCCTCACAAGTTAAATTCAGTATTAACAATTCACTTCAAATTTACATCCTTCATACAAAAAAAATATTTTAAATTAATTTATCTAAAAATATTTCATAGAAATATTTTTCAGAAATATTTCATGGAAATATTTTTCAGAAATATTTCATGGAAATATTTAAATATTTCATGGAAATATTTTTCAGAAATATTTCATGGAAATATTTTTCAGAAATATTTCATGGAAATATTTTTCAGAAATATTTCATGGAAATATTTCATGGAAATATTTTTCAGAAATATTTCATGGAAATATTTTTCAGAAATATTTCATGGAAATATTTTTCAGAAATATTTCATAGAAATATTTCTCAAAGTATCAAAACGTCTATGCACCAATCGTGACATTATAAAAAGTGAGCAATTTTCACCCGAAACGTTGACCGTTAACGATTAATTGCGGAACATCCTGTACAGCGAAGATTACGGGATAAGAAAATTCATGAACTTACAGGGAAGGTTCGCCGAGAGCCAAAGTGGAAACTACATGGAGATGAGGATCTCTTTATCTCGTTGTCGTTGTTGTTCACGACTACGACCGGAGATTTAGAACCATTCCTGTACAAAACCACAATTACCATTTGTATATACATAGATAAATGGGAAATGGATACAGCTATAGACGATACGTGGACAAAATATGTAAGGCGAGTTGAAGATAGTGATCGTTATCAGGACTCTGTACAGGGTGTCCCGAACGACCAATCGTGCGTTGACGAGTTATCGATTATTCGGGCTGAGCCAATCAGCATTCGCTGCACATGAGTTTGATTTTCCTTTTGGAGTTGAAAACACCAATAAGTCGTCGACGAATTGAATTATGAATGAGTTTTGATGAATTCTCGGGTTAAACTTTTTTCCTTGGAAATTTTGTGGTTCTTGATTTAAATAAAACTTTTCGGTAATCGAATTTTCGGAATTTTTTTTGTTTTTTGTTTTTTTTTCGGCATCAAGTTCTGAGCGAGGCTGTATGGCACAGTGGTCGACTAAGTAAGTGGAGATTTTACCCATCTCACGGTTGCAGTCGCATCTGCTCGTGACAACGGTTTATACGCCAAGTTTCCTGATTTTCGTCCAGACCAGATCCTTCCACCTTTGATCCTTCCATTATCTTATTCTCTTCCGCCGCTACAGTTTCATTGTTCACAACAGAATTAAGACAGTTACAAAAACAAAGTGGCTGAGGAATGTTGATGTATTACTGATGATTCAAACAATTGCAATGTACAAAAAAATTTTGTGTTAAATTTTAATTAAAACGATGTTTTCCTTAATTAAAAAAATTTAATTCCTACATTTCTGTCATTCACTGTATTATTCTGACAATAGACAATATACAGTTGATACAAATAATAAGTGATAATAATTTGAAAAGACGAGTTAAAATGTTACAAATTTGTTGATGCATCAAAATTTCAAAGATGCACCAACTTCGTTAATTAACTTCCAGATCAAATTCCTTCTATTTTATCATCCCTCTATTGTTAGAAAATCGAAGCAAATAATTGTTATTCATGTAAATAGACGAAACATTCAAGACAAATATTTCTATCGAATCCTAATTAAAACTTTGGTATCTCAAATCTAATTGGTGGTGAATCTTTTGGTGTGGAAAATATTGAAAATGGTTAGATGGCAAGTTCAGAATAATAATGGATTCCAAGAAAATGACAAAAATGATAAACTCCTTCGTGTGTTAAATTTGTTACCACGAGTCCTTCAAAACTTACGTTTCAATAAAGAAAGTATTTTCTATTGTCTTATTTTCTGCTTTATTTTCATTGTTATAAAATCGAAGCAAATGCTTGTTATACATATAAATAAATGTAAGATCAAAAACAAATGTTTTTATCGAATCCTAATTGAAACTTTGGTATCTCAAATCTAATTGGTGGTGAATCTTTTGGTGTGGAAAATATTGAAGATGGTTAGATGGCCAGTTCAGAATAATAATGGATTGCAAAATGACAAAAATGATAAATTCCTTCCTGTGTAAAATTTGTTATCCCGAGTCGTTGAAAACTTACGTTTTAATAAAGAAAGTATTTTCTATTGTCTTATTTTCTGCTTTATTTTCATTGTTACAAAATCGAAGCAAATGGTTATTATTCATATAAATAAATGTAACATTGAAAATAAATATTTCTATCGAATCCTAATTAAAACTTTGGTATCTCAAATCTAATTGGTGGTGAATCTTTTGGTGTGGAAAATATTGAAGATGGTTAGATGGCGAGTTCAGAATAATAATGGATTGCAAAATGACAAAAATGATAAACTCCTTCGTGTGTAAAATTTGTTACCACGAGTCCTTCAAAACTTACGTTTTAATAAAGAAAGTATTGTCTATTGTCTTATTTTCTGCTTTATTTTCATTGTTACAAAATCGAAGCAAATGGTTGTTATTCATATAAATAAATGTAACATTGAAAATAAATATTTCTATCGAATCCTAATTAAACCTTTGGTATCTCAAATCTAATTGGTGGTGAATCTTTTGGTGTGGAAAATATTGAAGATGGTTAGATGGCAAATTCGAAATAATGGATTGCAAAAAAATGACAAAAATGATAAATTCCTTCGTGTGTAAAATTTGTTACCACGAGTCTTATTTTCAGCTTTATTTTCATTGTTAGAAAATCGAAGCAAATGGTTGTTATTCATATAAATAAATGTAACATCAAAAACAAATATTTCTATCGAATCCTAATTAAAACTTTGGTATCTCAAATCTAATTAATAATGAATCTTTTGTTCTGGAAAATATTGAAGATGGTTAGATGGCAAGTTCAGAATAATAATGGATTGCAAAAAAAAATGACCAAAATGATAAATTCCCTCCTGTGTAAAATTTGTTACCCCGAGTCCTTCGAAACTTACGTTTTAATAAAGAAAGTATTTTTAGCCAAGTATCTTTCAATTTCCTTAAATAAAAGAAAATTTCATTCTAAAGTTTCACGAACTTGTCACTGGGGAGTGTTTCTCATCCACTTTAGTCCCCAAGACGATAGAGAGAGAGAAAAAGGTGGAATACCGAAACTTTTTATCAAGGATCATAGAGCTCGAACACGTGTATATTTTATCCTCGACAGGATCCTGGCTAAAGAGCCTCGTGACAGAATTCAAACGCACTTAAGGTATTCCTATCATGAAGTAAAAAATGTGACAGGATGAGCGTAATTTTTTTTTTAAATAAGAGACAAATATCTATAAAAACGTTTAGAAAGAAAAAACGGTAGGTTACCGTAAGTTTAAGCGAAAAAAGTAACTTTGAAAAAAACCCAATTTGCACGTAAAGTAATGGGCCGAAAGGTTTTGCTATATTTCGGTTACTTTTTTAACCACTTTACAAAAATGACAAGTCAAAAATTAAGGAATAGGGGAAGGGGGGCAAAATGGGCCCCTTAACGAAAAAATGTTAGAATCCTTAGTGTGTAATGAACTGGTTTTAGTCTCTTATATTTTGATCATTTCGTTTGTATAAAAGAAATTGTTTTTAAAGAAAAAATGTAATAAATAATGCTGTTGAACTCATTACCCAGTTTATCCTTCATCATATGTAATTTTTTAACCGTTTCTATGAAACAAAAATTTTACTAACACGTCTGGCGCAAAAATATTTGTTGGTTTTCAAAGTCTCAACAGCCTATTTTACCTCCTAAACACTATAATTGTTAAAAATTATGAGGGCAGATTTCGCTCCCAAAAATTTATGGATATCTATTGAAATTTTGGCAGAACAACATCTCTGCTCATAATTTGTCTTGTTCGTTTTTTTGTTAGAAAGTTGCAATTTTGTATCATGTTATTTACCATGTATTCGATAGTTTGCTAACGTTTTATTAACAATTCTCATATTATTTATCGTTTAAACAATTAACATCGAAAATTTTAGTCAAAATTATTTAAACTCGATTATTAACATTTTTTATAGGGGCAGGGAGGGCAAAATGGGGTACGAGGGGCAAAATGGGGTACCCCAAAAATTTGGTGAAAATTTACAATATTTCAAATTTTGATAAAATTGAATATCAAATAGTCTTTTATTTGCTAAGAACAT
>JAPYYX010004503.1:0-10594 GCA_030522605.1 Cremastinae sp. B BG-2022a | reverse complement strand
GAGTTTTTTCTTTTTATTTCCAATTGGATTACGATAGTAAAAATTTTCAAATGTCACTAACTTTTGGTTGAGATTGTACGGGTACAACATCCTTAAGTAAAGGTAAACTCATAAAAAATTTGTTTTTCGTCAGAATTTGTTGAAATTTCACACAGATGTTCGCGAATATCATACGAAAACGTGTGCAAAATTTGAGTGCGTTCTACCGTGTAGAAATAAAGATATTTATTGCTCAAAATTTCAACATTTAACATGGGCTCTTATGGAAGATCACGAAAAACTGAAATTTTCAAAAATACATATCTCCCTTTCTACACGGTAGAACTCATTCAAATTTTGCACACGTTTTCGTATGATATTCGCGAACATCTGTGTAAAATTTCAACAAAATCTGACGAAATCGACTTTGGCGATACAACCACCTTAAGGAGGTATCGTCATAATTATCAAAATGAACTTTAGCAATGGAATTTTTCTAGCAGTAAAGAATATAATGTCAGTTCCTCGATAGCGAAACTTGTGTCTTTTGAGAAATGGTTACCATAGATACTTTCGTAAAGTGAAGAAAAAATGTATTTAGATTGAACTTTTCGGCAATCTGAAAAAATTCACGGATTCCCTGGACTACAAGGATTGAGATTCTCACATAAAAATGACAGTTACCGAAGTTCTGAGAGAATTATTCACTCATAAAAGTACCATTTCGTTGACATTTCACGTGACTCCATACTAATTGATAAAAGAAAGTGAATCGAATTAACACTATAAAATAATTTTTTTTGTTTATTTTGTGTAATATGGAAATGTTGAAAATGAAAAAATCATTTTTCAAACTGAGAAGATTTATCAAATATCAGCATATGTTCATTTCTCAGTTCCATTTCAAAACGCGAAAAAACAGTTACTGATTTAACTAGCATGAAGCGACAGAACCTGGGGTTTCGGTACAGTTGTCATAAAACTTAAGAAATTAACACGTAAAAGAGATAGGAAATCGAAAAATGATCAGAATTGAATGAAAAATGAAAACAATGTTCGTTATTATTGAATAAACGGATATAAATTCCCAAAAAATATTCGTCTACGTGGATATTGAGTTATTAATGAAAACATTTACGTTCTTATGCATGGAGTCTATAACAGTATTTATAGGAAAAGGACAATTTTCTCTTTCGATAACTTGAAAACTATGTAGATAAAAATTTTGAAAAAAATCACGTTTACGTATTTTATGTTAAAGAAGATCCTGACAAAATTTTATCACATTCTGATGATAGTCGCTTATGTACCGAAACACCTTAAGTCTTATATCGTGCAAAATCGAACTTTGTTATTTTCTTTAAAGATAAACAATTTTCGAAGAAAAAAAAAGAATCGCGTTATTCTCTTTCCAGTAAAAAATGGCTGCAAAAAATAGTCAAAGGACGACAATTTTATGCATTCGGCTTGCATTATTACCAATATCATTGTTGATATTAAAATTATTAATTGAACCTGATGCATGATTAATCATTTTAATATCAAAATAGAAATTTGTTTTTTGATCTTTTAGGTGAACTTGAATGTCTCAGAACACATGGGAGAAATACTGGATCGACGGTGCACTTCTTTCATTGAGGAGCTCTATGACCTGATGCGCGTTTACGATAAACTGGCTCATGACCCCATCAACATAGATCTAATGAACGCCACTTACTCCCGTGATAAGGGAATCGCGATTTATGAAGACACGAAACAGGAACTGAATCGTTTGAATTCTTCAGCATCTACTTGCAAGAACGACAAATGCATCGAGGTCAGAAAAATAAAAAATCGAGATAGAACATCCAAAAATTATATAGACTTAATATTCATTTTTTTCAATTTTCTTATTTAAATTTTTTTCTTCAACAGATTCAAAAAAGGCTAAATGATCTCAATATTGAACGAAAACTAAGTGACATTGTTCCGGCGTTCGAAGTCTACTTCTACAGGATTAACGAGGCGGTGGAAAAAATCCGATACGACTGGAACGAGTATCGCATTCGATATGAACAAGAAGCTATCAAGAGTGTCAGGAATTTCAAAAATTGCGCGCAATTGAAAAGAGAACAAGAAGAGTTTAATGCGTCGAGAGTCGCAGCACTCGAAGCAAAAAAGAAATTTGAGTAATAATAAAAGTAATAATAATTACTTCGATGATTACATTTATCTTGTGCAAAAAATGCACATGAAGTAGAGACTGTATGCCCTGGTTTAATGATGATAAAATAAAGAGTTGATTACGTATTCCCAATAATGGATGAAATTTTTATTAATTTTTAATTTTTAAGTATCTTTCGATTTTAACGCTCAGACTTATTGAATTGTAAAACTTTGTTAAAAAATATTAATTAAAAAAAATTATGATAAAATAATAAGTTGAATTGGAGATCAAAACCAAACCCACAAAAATGACAATTAGTAATATTCAACCATGAGATTGAACAAACTTCAACAATACTAGCAAAATATATGTAAGAATTAATATCAATAAACAATTTATCTTAAAAAGTTATTTTATTATTATTATTATTAATATTAATAATAATTTTATTTTATTTTACGACCGATTTTTGAAAACGTTCATTGAAAATATTATTTCGAAAATTTTTTTTATCGTTACCAATTTGGGTTCAGAGAATAATAGAAAGCAAGATAGCGACAATAATTTGTACGTGTAACATGAAAATTATAATGCGAGACCAAATTGTTTGTCCGAAATTAACATTTGTTCCCAATTTCGAGATACGGGAATTCGTATTTTTCACGGGGTAATGGGATTAATATGTAAATCATTAGCAAACTCTGTTGTTTTGCTGCGTAGAGTTCGGATATAAATTGGTGCAGAATTTCGTCAAATTATCACTACGAGTTACAAGCCATTGGACGATCATGTTCAAATTTGTATTCTTCATCTGCGCTCTGTTCGTCTCTGAGGTAATTTATTAATTTTTGAAAATTTTCTTCCATTTTCGTGTCAAACATTTTTTTAAATTTGTATATCGAATTATTGAATAGAATTTAAATTCATTGAATTCTAATTAATTCACATTGAAAATTGAATGACTTTTTTTTAAATTACATTGAAAATTGAATGAATTTTTTTTTAAACTACATACATTTGCTTTTTATAGCAATACTCTGTAAACTTTCGTTTGTACAATTTCTTCTAGGCGATCGGCGCCGCGCTTAACTCAACAGGAGCTGAAAACGTCTCAGAAAAAAATGATCCCACGTCTCCAGTAAGTAGTAATGTGAGTTTTTACCAAAATTTTTCAAATTTCAATTCCAAAATTCTTCATAATGTAAATTATTTCTCACAGGTCGATGTCGAACTGATATCCAGTACCGAGCTTGCACAAAATATTACCGCTGAATTGAGACGTTTCAACGCAGAATACTCGAAACTTTATGCAGGAATGCCAGTAGACGACATAAATGAACGGAGCAACAATTCATTCTCTAAACTTCAGACTGAATTGGCAGATGCCTTCAAACGGGTAAATTATATTTTGAGACCAAATATTTTTATATTTTAATTAAAACCATCGTAAACTTATAACCGACAGTCGTGGATCCGTGGTTAGTGTTGAGTTTCGGCGATATCACGAGTTAAGCTGACATTGGGCGCGGCCAGTACTTGGATGGGTGACCGCTAGTTTTTTATTTACTAATAGGTCAACGCTGAGCGGGAAGTTGTTTTTCCTGAGTTTTTCGAGGTTTGAAAAGTTCGGAAAATTTAGGAAAGGCGTCACCGAATGTATCGGCGTGGGTTTTCTGCAGTTTTCCGGTGATGATGTGCGAATGCGTTGCAGGGTCAAGTCGTAAGTCGGCAGACGCAATGGGGGAAAATTAGGAAAAGGGGGGGATTAGGGAAAAAGAAGGAAAATTGAGGAAATTAAAGGGAACAAGGGCGGAAAATTAGGAAAACAGGGGGAAAATTGGAGAAAAAAGTGGGATAATATGGAAAAAGAAATAAAATATAGAATCCAGATGTGTAAAAGCCCAGAGCAGGTGTACAGCTAGAATATAATTGACGGTTGCATTATTGTCAATATCAATGCTGATATTAAAACAATTAATTGAATGTGATGACTGATTAATACATATGTAATTATTTCAATATCAAAACATAAATTTGTTTTTTGACCTTTAGGCGAACGAGAGTGCGGCAGAACGTTTCGTGCTCAAGCAGAATTCATGCAAGAACTAGCTTACGAAGCCCGGGAGAGAGGAATCGCGATTTATGAAGACACGAAACAGGAACTGAACCGTTTGAACTCTTCGGCATCCGTGTGCGAACAAAGCATGTGCATAGAGGTCAGAAAAATCATTCAAGAATTGTTGTATATACTTGAAAACCGTGTTTTTCATTTTTTTATTTTTTTCTTCAACAGATTAAAACAAAACTAAGGGATGTCAACATTGATAAAAAATTGCAAGACATTTCTTCGAAGTTCCACACTTTCCTTCGTAGTATTGAAGTGGCGCAGCGGGATATTCAAAGTGCATATACGCAGTATATTAATCAAGACGAAACATCCATAATTATTGGTTTTATGGAATTTAAGAATTGCGTAAACGAGGAAAAAACCCGACAACTGTCGAATGTTTCGAGCGATGAAGCTCTCGAGGAAAATGAAAATTTGATTGAATGATAATTACCGACAGTCGTGGACAGGTCGATGTTGAGTTGTGGCGGTTCCACGAGTTAAGCTGCCATCGGGCGCAGCCAGTACTTGGATAGGTCACCGCTGAACGCACGTCGACTTGACGGGTCAGAGCTGAGTGATTGGTGGTTTTCATCATCGATTGTATCGGCACGGGTTTTCTGCAGTTTTCCGGTGCTCATGGGCGAATGCGATGCAGAGTTAGGGCGTAAGTCGGCTGCAGACGCAATGGGAGAAAAATTTGGGAAAAAAAGAATGGATACAGGCGGACGCACGGTTGTAAATTATCTAACTATGATTGAGTGAATTGTAATTTTTTGATATAAGTTTGGTGATTCTATCTATCTGACATATTGTTTAAGGATTGCATGTCTTGGTAATAATAATAATGTTATAAATAAAATGGATTGCATTCAAAATAATGGATGAATTTTTATTAATTTATTCTATTTCTAGAATATCTTCCTTTGATACCATTCAGATGTGGTTGGTAAATACAATTTGAAAAAACCGACAGTCGTAGGCCCGTGGTTGATGTGGAGTTTCGGCGGTCCTATAAGTTAAGCTGCATTAGGCGCGGCCAATACTTGGATGGGTGACCGCTTAACTTTCATCGGCTAACGGGTCAGCGCTGAGCGGGAGGTGGTTTTTTCGAGGTTTAATAACTTCGGGAAATCCAGAAAGGACGTCACCGAATGTATCGGCACGGGTTTTCTGCAGTTTTCCCGTGCCCATGTGCAAATGCGATACAGGTTAGGACTGAAGTCGGTTGCGGACGCAATTGGGGGGGGGAGGGGGGGAATAGAGGGAAAAAGGGAAAATACTGGAATGAACCATGGCATAGACGGCTCTTAATGGAAGGGGAATATTTGAAAAAAAATTAAATTTATAAACGAACAAACTACAACTTGAAAAAAATGGAAATTGTAATTATGATTCAAAAACAATTTCATTAAACGGGTTTTTTAAAATGTTACTGAAGAACTCATTTTTGAAAAATCTGTTATCATCGCTGCGACACGCGAATTTAAGAGCAATCACAACCTCGAAAGTTACTAGATTTCGTTGGACTCAGATTTTTTTCTCAAAATCGAATAATTAAACTTGAAAAATTTAGAGTATATTCCATTTGACTTGAAGAATTGTCCTCTGGTCCAAATTTCAACGAGAATTTACTTGTTAATCAATAAAAGAATAAACAAATACCGGACAACAGGTTTTTTGCGAGAGATGCGCCCGTTGTTTGGTGCTTTTTTATTAAAAAATACGTAAATTATCATGAAAAATTGGACTAGAGCACAATTCTCGGGATCGAAAGGAATATACTGTAATTTTTTTAAGTTTAATTATTCGATGTTCAGAGAGAAATCCGAGTCCTACGAATTCTGGGTGGTCACGTGACTGTGATTGCTGCTAAGAGGAAAATAGAGAGCAAAATAGCGTGGAATATTTTACACCCGTAACAGGAAAATATATTTTTAAACCAAACTGTTTGTCCGGATCTAACACCTGTTCGATATCAGAAGATACGGGACATATATAAATATATATAATTCCATGCCAACATAATACGATCAGTATGTAAATGATTTGCAAACACCATTGTTTCGCTGCGTAGAATTTGGATATAAATTGGTCGAGAGCTTCTTCAAATCATCAGTTTCTACGAGTTCTAGTTCCACGAGTCATTCAACGATCATGCTGAAATTCGCGAGTTTCTTTTGCGCTCTGTTCGTCTCTGAGGTAATTTGTTAATTTTTGAAAATTTCCTTCCATTTGTGTCAAACATTTTTTAAAAATTTGAACGTTGAATTGTTTCGAATTTAAATTCATTGAATTGAAATTAAATAATTTAGGGAGTTCAATAAAAATTGATAAAAAGGTCTTCATTTTGTTTTTATAAAAATCCTTCGTAAGTTTTCACTCGAACAATTTTTTTCTAGGCGATTGGTGCGGCGCTTACTGGCGATAGTAATGTGAGTTTTTATCAAATTTCATCTGATTTTATTTCAAAAATTCTTCATGATGTGAATTTCCATAGGCCGAGGTATTCCGTACCGAGCTTGTACAAAATATTACCGCTGGATCGAGGCGTTTTAACGAAACATACGCGAGAGGCTATGCAGGATTGCCAAAGGATGACATAGAGGCACAGATCAGCGTTACTACCCCCGAATTATATAATAATTTGACACGTATCTATAAACGGGTAAATTCTATTTTGTGATCTATCTTATATTCTCATAAATATCTTCTATTCTCATAAATATCTTATATTCTCATAAATATCTTATATTCTCATAAATATCTTCTATTCTCATAAATATCTTATATTCTCATAAATATCTTATATTCTCATAAATATCTTATATTCTCATAAATATCTTATATTCTCATTCGGACAGTGGTCTATCTATATGCTTGGGGTCTAAGTTTTTAAGTAACTTGCAATGACTGGTCAACGCTGTTGTCTCAGCAGAAAAATAGATCTGAGGATGACAATATTTTTCATTCCGATTCCATTATTACCAATATGATTTCGATATTGAAATTATTCATTGAATGTGATGAATGATTAACAATTATTTAAATATAAAACTAGAAAATATTGAACTTTTAGATCAACGAGAGTAACGCAGAATACTTCAAAGACAGAAAACTCGCTGAAGTATGCGATAACGTATTTGAGCCGATCCGTCACAATGACTATTTTGTTAAATCGGCTCATGAAGATATTAGAGAAGATCAAGGGTGGGCTTCCTACGTCAAGTATTTGGTAAACGACACTTATGAGAAGACGACCCAGGAACTGAATCATTTGAATTCTTCGGCATCCACGTGCGAGCAAAACAAATGCATTGAGGTCAGCAAAAATCATTTAAGAATCAAGAAACACGGTAAAAAGAGAAAAGATTGCTCGAGCCCTACCGTACTCTTATATACTCGAATAAGACGATTTTTGGATTGTTTAATTTTTTATTTTTTGGATTCATATTTTTTCTTCAACAGATCAAAAAACAACTGAGTGATCTCGATATTGATGGAAAAGTGCAACATATGTCCTCGCAATTCGACTATATCCGCGAAAGACTTCAATCAGCACAACGGCGTATTCAAAACGGATTTCAATCGAATATGGATGGATACGAATCAATGGTGAATTCTGCTTTCGGCGAATTTAAGAATTGCTTAGATTGCGAAAATAAGCGGATAAATAAACTACCCGGGGCAGGGGAAGGTGACTGCCTGCAATATTAATCACGCAAGCCGGTTGCAAACGCAATGGGAGGAAAAAACGAGTAATGGATATGGATACCTAATTATGTTTAATGAATAATAATTTTGTCATATTACGTTGACGACTCTATCGATCTGGCAAGTTATGTAAAGATTGTATGCCCTGGTTTAATGATGCAAGAAATAAAATTCATTGAATTGAAAATAATGGATGAATTTTTATTAATTTTTTTCAATTTCTAGAGTGTCTTTGTTGCCTTTCAGATGTATCGGTCGATGAAAAACATTTAGAACGAAAATAGAGAAAATAATAATTATTATAATAAAATAATCGAATATTACTCAACGACCGGTTTTTAAAAACATTCTCTGACAATATCCTTTAGAGAAAATTTTATCATTGCTTCGACTTCTGAATTTAGTCTAAGAGGAAAACCGAGAGCAAATTGGCATGATATATTTATAACTGTGACAGGAAAAATATATTCTTAGACCAAAATGTTTGTTCGGATCTAACATCGGTTCGATATTCCAAGATACGGGACATATACATATATAATTTGATGTCGCAATAATAAGATTAGTATGTAAATCATTTGCAAACATCATTGTTTCGCCGCCTAGAATTAGGATATAAATTGGACGCGAACTTCTTCAAATCATCACTTTCTACGAGTTCTAGTTCCACGAGTTATTCGACGATCATGCTAAAATTCGCGAGTTTCTTCTGCGCTCTGTTCGTCTCTGAGGTAATATATTAATTTTTGGAAATTTCCTTACATCTGTGTCGAACATTTTTTCAAATTTGAATGTTGAATTGTTTCGAAACTGAAATGAATTGAATTGAAATTGAATAATTTAGGAAGTTTAATAAAAAATGAAAAAAAGGTCTTCATTATGTTTTTATAAAAATGCTTCATAAGTTTTCACTTGAACAATTTTTTTCTAGGCGATCGGTGCGGCGCTTAACTCTGCAGCTGTCGATAATAATGTGAGTCCTTATAAAATTTTATCTGATTTTATTTCCAAAATTCTTCATAATGTGAATTATTTTTCATAGGCTGATGTATTCCGTACCGAGCTTGTACAAAATATTACCGCTGGATCGAGGCGTTTTAACGAAACATACGCGAGAGGCTATGCAGGATTGCCAATCGATGACATAGAGGCACAGATCAACGTTACTTCCCCCGAGTTATATAATAACTTGACACTTATCTACAAACGGGTAAATTCTATTTTGTGACCAAATATCTTATATTCTCATGCAGACAGTGGTTGACCTATGCTTGAGGTTCAAGTTTTTTTAAGTTTTGTTTTGTCAAGTCCGGCCAATTCTTGAATGAAAGAACAGATCTAAGGACGACAATATTTTTCATTCGGATGCCTTTATTGCTCATATGATTTCGATATTGAAATTATTCATTGAAAATGATTAATGATTAATAATTATTTAAATATTAAATAATTATATAATAATTATATAAATATTAAATAATTATATAATAATTATTTAAATATTAAATAATTATATAATAATTATTTAAATATTAAATAATTATTCAGAAGAAGAATGTTTTTTATTATCAGTACGCTTCTACATTACAATAATATTTACATGTTTATATGTACATTTTTTTTAAATTACAATACTGAAATGGCGCACCGACATGAGCCATCGACCGCAGTCCTTCAGCTCTAAAATAATTATTTAAATATAAAACTAGAAAATTTCTTATTGAACTTTTAGATCAACGAGAGTAACGCAGAATACTTCAAAGACAGTGAACTCGCTGATTCATGCGATAACGTGTTTGAGATGATCCGTCACAATGACTATTTGGTTAAATCGGCTCATGAAGATATTAGAGAAGATCAAGGGTGGGCTTCATATGTCAAACGTTTGGTAAACGAAACTTATGAGAAGACAACCCAGGACAAAAAACATTTAAGAATCAAGAAACACGGTAATGGCTCGACTTCAAGTATGAAAGAAAAAGAGAAAAGATTGCTCGAGCCCTACCGTACTCTTATATATATACTCGAATAAGACGATTTTCAGATTGTTTTATTTTTTATTTTTTGGATTCATATTTTTTCTTCAACAGATCAAAAAACAACTGAGTGATCTCGATATTGATGTAAAACTGCAATATATGTCCTCGCAATTCGACTATATCCGCGAAAGACTTCAATCAGCACAACGACGTATTCGAAACGGATTTAAATCCGATATGGATGGATACGAATCAATGGTGAATGGTACTTTCAGGGATTTCAAGAATTGCTTAAATTGCACATATAACGAGAAAAGAAACCCATCCGAGGACAAGAAAAAACCGTGTATATATTATTAATTACGTAGATCGGTTGCAAACGCAATGGGAGGAAAAAAAAGTAACGGATGTAGACACCTAATTGTGTTTCAGTGAATAATAATTTGATCGTGTAACGTTGACGACTCTATCTATCTTGCACATTATGTAAAGACTGTATCTCCTGGTTCCAAGATGTAAAAAATAAAATTGATTACATTGAAAATAATGGATGAATTTTTATTATCTATCTATCTTTGTTATTTTCCAGCTGTATGCCTGTTCAGGGCTATTACAGATCCCAATTCCATATCCCTTATTCCTTTATTCCTGCTTTCTTCATTGTTTTTT
>JAPYYX010004502.1:0-13341 GCA_030522605.1 Cremastinae sp. B BG-2022a | reverse complement strand
CCATTTTTCCAATGTTTTTTTATTATTTATTTTTTGACCATTATTGAGGCTAAGATTGAGAGAAATTTAATTTGGGAATAATTTTTAGTGCTTTTTGGTTGATTTTGGAATATTTTTCGAGCTTTCGTCATTCAATTTTTATTATTTTAGGAATGAACAAATTTCGTATTTTATTTTCATATTTTTCGTCTCAGGAGAATTATTTATATTTTCGTTTGTTTGTAGATTGAATATTTTTCTATGTATTGAATTTTGATATATCAATTCAATGAATTATTGCACTATTCGGTTCGCTGATCAAAATTCTGTTTCTATTTTTTTCTGTTTATCCTGAAACTTGAATGTTTTATCGGTTCGCATTGAATATTGGAAATATTTGATTCCCTGACATTTCCTGTTTCGCTGGGAGTGAGGGCGCAAGAGAGAGAAATGGAAACGCTGTTAGCGTAATTGTTTCATGAAAATCATAAATATTTTTCGCCATAAGGAATAAAAAATATCGATCTTCAAGGAAAAAACGTTTCATGGGGGATGTTAAATAAATCAAGTACAACAGTGAAGCAGTTTTTTCATTTTAAAATATGACAAACGACTTTCTATAAAAATACTCCGTAGAATTGCAAATATTAAAAATTCATGTACAGAAGCTAGGGAGTTTTTCTCTTCAAAATAAATAAATAATTGACTTCAAAAAAAACGACGAACGAGTTTCGATAAAAATAAGTCGTCTGCTATCAAATATTAAAAATTTCAGTACACAAGTGACACAGTTTTTTATTTTGAAAAATGAGAAACGATTTTCAATTTAAAAAAACGAAAATAATTTACTTTCAAGTTTGACAAACGATATTCGATAAATATTTGTCGTCTAAAAGAAAATATAAAAAATGTATTGCAATTCTACGAAAATTAAAAAAATAATAATAATTTATTTATTCAGTATAATCAGGTGTAATTAAAATCCCGATATAATATTTCTACAAATTATAAAACAAGATAAAAAAAACGTACAAAAAATTTTAATAATTAAATAAAACAATTTTCAAAATATTTCGTGTCACGATCAATATTGAAATTTACAATATGAATGTAATGCAGGATTTAGCAAAAAATAATAACACGATATATTGATTCCTGAAGAAATATGATAATCCGGCGTATTAAAAAACGAAGTAGAGAAATGAGGGAGCGGAGATTCGCGCCATTTGGTCGGACATCATTTTTCATTCTTATCGCTCGAATCGATTTGCCTAGTTTACAAGTGCACGGTCGTACTTCGCAGTGCCTACGTGTACCATCCGCCTTGCCGCTCGCGTTCTAACGCTGCAAATTTACTATACAATTCGCACTTGAAAAAAAAGAATCTCGAGCGAAACAATTTTTCACCGAGCATAAAAGAAAATAAATTTGTACACCGGAAGGACGTGCTAAAGAATATTTTTTTATGATTTATCCTGAGAATAATTTTAAAAACACGAAATTGTGTTTCTCAATACAAGAATTTTTTTCTAAATAAAAAATGAAATAGCTAAAATTTTATTTTAAAAAATTCCAATAAATTAAAAACTAACTTTTTCGTAATTTCCAAAAATAATAAAAATTTATTTGTTAATTAAAAAAACGTTAAATCAAAATTTATGTAAAAACTGAAAAAGGTTTGCAAAAAACTTTATCAAAGTTTCCGCGTATGAGAAAAATATTTGATTCCCACTAATCAATCGTGAATGAATAAAAAATTAATTACATTTTATCGATGAATGGAAAATGAATGAAAAATCTGCGGTTCGTTGAGAATGACTTTTTCGAGATTTCCAAATGCAGAAGTGGTGGTCGTACCTTCCAATAATAATAAGAATTTATTTGTAAATTAAAAATGTTAAATCAAAATTTATGTAAAAACTAAAAAAAGTTCGCAAAAAACTTTATCAAAGTTTTCGAGTATGAAAAAAAAAATTTTTATTTTCATGAATGAATCGTGAATGAAAAATAAAAATAATTACGTTTTATCGATGAATGGGAAATAGTCTGCGGTTCGTTGAGAATGGATTTTTCGAGATTTCGAAATGCAGAAGTGGCGGTCGTACCTTCCGTTTATTGATTTTCCACGGTCTGCTTTTGCCAAGCCCGAATGTGGGCCATCCGAGCTGGATATCCTATATATTTTCCGGCCTTTTCTCTATTCCTCTCTCTTTTTTTTCTCTTACCGAGAGTGCATCGCGGATATAGACGGTTTCTGCATGTCAGTTTTCATTTCTTTCTCTTTCCACATTTCTTTTCTTAATACTCCGCGCACCGGTGCAACACTCGTTCGATAAACCCCAAATTAATTCCCCGAGAGACTGGAGACTTTCCATCAATTTTTCTCTCTCAAACGCAGCTCGAATTTACCACAGAAAATCCACCGAAAATTTTGTTTATTCGTAAAAAAATTATTTTAAAAAAATAATTTTTAAATAAATAAATAATAAAAAAAAAAATTCTTCTGTTCCAGTCAATGCTCTTCTCATTTTTCTCCTTGAACTTGACGACATTCTTAACGAGCTTTACGAAGAGATTTATCGAATATCCGAAAACTCGAAAAATTTCTTCTTGTTCCTTGGACTTCGGTAACGACTCTCGTGACGAGAGCTTTTTCCCCGAGTTGGAGGATTTTCCGGATTTCCGTAATATCCCTCCGAGCGTCTTACAATTTATCCCATCGGAAAGAAATTGATATGAAAAAGCAGAAAAATAAGAAAAGATTGAAAAACGAAAGATGAGACTAATTAAAAAAAAAAAAATGTGATGAAATGTTTTTATTGTTCTCGACAGCGGAAAAATCCACTCGTCCGTACTCGTCAGACGTATTCCGCGATAGCGGAGCGAGCGACGTTACAATTCTAGATATCGATCGATAATTTTTGCTCCCCGAGAGCTGAGTATTTATGCGAGCTTTCTTTTCATCGCGGTTTACTCCGAGCGATTCCCCCGAGACCCGGAGAGAAAATAAACGAGCTCGGACGCCGTTTAATTGCTCTAATTCCACTTTAAAATTGCGTCAATATTTTTTTACTTTTATAAACGTAATGAGTCCCTGGAGACGATGTCTCGTCTGAGGAATTTTTCGTTAACTTTGTCGAGGAGAAAATTCGTCGGAAAATTATCTCCACGTCGAGAAAAGCCATTTTTATCATCCCTCAATATTTTTGGAACGATAAAATTCGGTATCTGATAATACGCGTAGGCGTGACCGTTGGATTTTACTGATTTTTTTTCTCCTCCAGCAAGGTCGACATTTTTTTGAAAACAAATCTAAAGATCTGAGATTATCGATAAATAACTCAGACATTAAAAAAAATCAATTCAATTTGTTCACATTTTTTGTTAATTTTTTTGTCCTTGGAATTTTTGATTCAATGAGTTCTTATTTTTATAGTTACCCTTAAAATAATAATAAGAAATAAATAAAAGCTCAATGAATAAAAAATGACAAGGACAAAAAAAATTAACAAAAATTGTGACAAACAATTTTTGTTATTTTTTAAATTAAATTTAAATTTAAAGTTAAATTTTTTTTGTCCTTGTAAGTTTTTATTCATTGAGCTTTTATTTATTTCTTATTATTATTACCCTTGAAATAAATTTCTACAACATCTCAAGAGTATGACAAACGTTTTTTGTCAATTTTTTTTGTCCTTGTAATTTTTTATTCATTGAGCTTTTATTTATTTCTTATTATTATTACTCTTGAAATAAATTTCTACAACATCTCAAGAATATGACAAACGATTTTTGTCAATTTTTTTATCCTTGTAATTTTTGATTCATTGAGCTTTTATTTATTTTTATTATTATTATTATTACTACCCTTGAAATAAATTTCTACATCTCAAGAGAATGACAAACAATTTTAGTTTTTCAAGGACTCGAGCAAGGATAATTCATTGTGTTTGACTGAGTTTCATACACAGGCTTGTTATTTCGTTATACTGGCGTTTCTTTCCTCGTCTCTCCATTCACTTCCTACCCCTCGTCGGGGCTCACGCGAGCAGGCTCGTGAGCGTTCCATTTTCTCACTTTCTCATCAGGCGGCCTCGTCCGCGCTCTCGCACACGTCTTCGTAACTTTAAAGGGGTGATATTCAAAGGTTCGAAGAAGCCACCTGCCGCAATGCGTCTGGAAATCTGCCAGACTTCGGGTCTCTCCTCGCTTTCGAGAGAGCTCGCTCGAGCCCTCGTCTCTCCTTTTTTTTTCTCTCTCTCTCTCTCCTTTTCAAATCTCCGTCTTCGATACGATAATACGTCGGGATACTCTCCTTTCTCGCATTTCGCTTCTCGAAATTGTTATTCCGCTCCGGATCGACGTTATAGAGTGCGTATAAATAGATTCGGATATTCCTTGACCTTAATTAAGTAATTTTCAACCAAAAACGAAATTTGACAAGATTAATGAAGACATTTGTTTTATTCAACGCGATATTTAAGTAGCTAGTTACGAAGTTATAGTCCGGCTCAAAAGTTTTTCAAGCGTCAACTATGAAGCTGCGAGATCGTAAAAGAAATTCTCGAGATTTTCTTGCAATTTTATGCGAATTTTTAGTATAAATAGTGATGGGAGATTTAAGGAGTTTATCGTTCAGGAGTCGAGATATTTATTGTTTAAAATTGTTATAGTATCTCAATCTCAGAACGATGGAATCGCATAATATAAGATTCACTATAGAAATTATAATAAATAAAATTTAATATCAATAATATTGCATCAATGTAATAATATAATTTTAATATAGTGATATATTATTATTATTTCTACTTATATTATATTAATATTACATATTATATACTACATCATATATTATAGTCTATAATATCATTGATATAATATCTAATATTAATGTATTATATAATATTATAAAGTATAATATATAATATAGTATATAATACTATAATCCTATACTATATTATAATATGATATATTGTTATATTAATATACATTTTTTAAATAATGTACACTATAAATAAAATAATAATTTGATATAATATATACATATCTGTAAACAATTGGCTCCAGTCTCTGACCTGTATTTATGTATCCGAGATGGAGGAACATCCTTTCTGAGGCGTTACTTCCAATATTATCCAGGAAGTAACAATACTAAAGACGGTTTACTCAAAATGTCAAATAAATCCCGAGAAAATCGTTTTCGCGCGAGAACTAAGCGATCGAGTCGCTTCTCGCTCGCAAAAGCCCACTTAGCCCTCTCGTCTCTTCTTCTCTTTAAATATCCGTACGTTAAACGCGAGAGTACGTACGGATAATCTCCGTTTTCGTATCTCTCGAGGTGATATTTCACTTCCCTTGGACATGAGTTTGTATAAATAGAAATCGACGTTCCGTGACCTTAATTGGAAAACTTTCGGGGCGAAAATACAAGAGTTGTCAATTTTAGCAATTTATCGTGAAAATATCGAACTCTTGTCAAGAATCGTGGACAGCTCATTCATTCTTGAGAATTTAGTTTCGAGTAATCTCTACTGAATCCTTTTTTTTACTAAATTTACTAAATTTTACTAAATTTACTAAATTTTACTAAATTTTACTAAATTTTACTAAATTTACTAAATTTACTAAATTTTACTAAATTTTTACTAAATTTACTAAATTTTACTAAATTTACTAAATTTTACTAAATTTACTAAATTTTACTAAATTTACTAAATTTTACTAAATTTACTAAATTTTACAAAATTTCAAATTATTTCAAAAAAAGGAATAAAATTACACATGCTAAAGCAAAATAAATACGCGTCTGTACCCAAAAAACGAGTTTCAAAGCAAACAGAACGTTTGAAAAAATACGCGAAGACGTCCAAACAAACTTTTTCGAATAGAAAAATCTGTTTATTCGAAAAAATTGAATTCCGTAGTTAGCGCGATGGGAAAAATTGTAGACATTCTGAACAACGTCTGGGTATACTGATGAATAAAAAGTGAGAAGAAGAAAAGGGCTGACTATTTCTAAAACGAACAGGTTGTATGAGATGTATTAGTGGCCCGAGGCGAGCAGACGGGACGCGGAGAGGGTTCGTGCTTATCAAGGCTCACTTTTTTCATTCGTAGCTTCCTTACTCTTCTTTTTTTTCCTCCCCGGTAACAAAAAAAGCCTCTCCATATTTTATAACTTCCCCTTCTGAGAGGTACGAGACGTCACCTCGCGCCGAAACTTTTCATGATTCACGAGATTACACGAGTCGCGATGCGAAACAAAAAAAACGGAGGAAAGAAAAACAAAGGGCCCTTGGCTCATATTGTCGTCGGTTCCTAACAATGTGACCCGCGAAATTTTCCCGAGAATTCTTTCCGCGACAATGGGACACCGCAGGGCTCGGAAAATTTTTCGAAACGAAGAATTTTCTCACGCTCGATTTTTCCGCTCTGACGATCGTCCTGAAATTTCTCCGTTTCCGTCTCGCGATTAATTCTGGAATTTTTTTGTCGTTCGATCGGTTTTTGTGGTTTTTTTTGAGGATTTTTTTTCTCGTCCTCGGTCCGGATCGGACAGAGATCGAAATTCTTTCGACAGAGTTCCCTTTTTATTTTCTCGTCCTTCGTTCCGGCAATGCAATCATATTCCAGTAACGCTGGGTTTCATTTCAACGACAGGAAAAAACCGATAGAAGCTTTACCGTTTTACGATCAGTTTACGATCCAATCGAGCATCGTCGAGAAAGTCTCCGAAAAACGCGGAGACCGCTCCAAATCCGCAGAATCACTCAATTCCGTCGTAAAAATCGTTTTCACAAAAATAAATGAAAAAAAAAACATTTTTTCATGGACGAGCTAGGATAAAAATTCCGGTGAAGTTTTGAAAAAAATGAAATTCGTAGTAAAACCGAGATAAAAAATAATTTATAGGAAAATTTGAATGTGAAAAAATTCGTAGCCGGATCGAGATAAAGAAAATTCTTGTAAAATTTACGAGGAACAAAAAATCGTGACGAGATCGAGATAAGAAATTTCATTGCGACCTTGCATTGAAAAAAAATGTTGGTGAAATTTACATTGAAGCTCGAGTCGTAAAATTCAAGATTTTGATAAAATTGTTAAGCTCACCTCCGACGATCCAATTTGCTGAATGTTATTCCCGCTGTCCTGGCTGGATAAGGCGAGGATGATGAGGACGAGTACACCAGCCGCGATGATCGTTCTACGCAGTCCAGCCAGGACGTGTCGTCGTGGTGTCATCTTTTCCCTGTGCACGTGCTTCCTTCTATACTCATAACGGACTGAAAAACAAAATTTTATCGACCACCAATTAAAAATATAATTTAATTATTAAAATAAATTACAACTATAATTTGATTTTCTAAAATTAAATCATATTTAAATTTCTGACTTTTTGAGTTATCTTAATATTATTTTACATTTAAAATAAAAATAAAAATTATGTGCTTTACAGAAAAAAATTACACAAATGCAAATTAATTTTTTTTTACTAAATAAAAAAAATTGCATCTGAAAATTAATTTAACTAAACGAAATTAATTTTTTTATGATTTTATCATAATTGCATGTGCACGTTCAATATTTATAAGACTGGAAAATTAGGAGTGCGCGTAATTAGCGCAGTAAGTGAAAATAAGAAATTTTCAAAGGCACCGGAATTCAAAATGAGTTTAGCTCGTGGAGGGAGAACAGGCCCGTATAACGTTTGGTCGTTTGATATACATAATACAAGAGTAGAACACGAGCACCGCAATTATGTTCGGCCCCCACGATCGATGATATTATTCATGTTAAACCCACTACTTCTCCTAAGCTCAAAGGTGTTGTAATACACGCTTCAATTGTTTTCCCCGACCCACGTGCTTATCATCCGATTGACCTCTCTAATATTTCATATCTCTCTGTTTATTGTTTTTATCCTTCATATATTCGTCCTCTTAATTAATCCGGCACTTGTCCAAATTCTCAAATTTGTCACGTTGGATAATTCTTTGCTTCGTAAAACGCGGTGTGAAAAATTCTGAGCAATTTACAAGACAAAATGGTCATTAAATTTCTGTATTTAATTTTTTGTATGATGAGAATAAAAAATTGACTATAAAAGATTTAAATTATTTTTTTATTGATATTTGACGTGTATTATGTCAAATATTTATCAAATGTTTGGATGATTCAGTCATGCAAGGTAAATTTTAGTCATAAAATTGCAACAAGAATTACGAAAGCAAAAATCATGGATTTGAGGTGAATAAAAATTTGTTGACTTTGCTTTTGATTTTCCTGTACGAACAAATTTTTTTTTTTCTGATATTATTTCGGTGAGACCCTGACACGTGTCTGAATGAGACTGAATTCCGTTCTCTTTTATTTTATTCTTGTCCAAGATTGCACGCTCTCAATTCTGAATTTTTTTGATTTCCGCTCGTTCGGTGTCCTACGTTGTTCCGTGCAGGAAGCGTCGACAATTTTGTTTATTCAACGATCTAGCTTCGCAGCTCAGATTTCCGCAACTAATGCACATTCCGCTCAAAAAAAGTAATTCAACTCTATAGTATATCAAAACACCAAAAAAATTATAATCGCTTGAATTATAATAATGAAAATAATAAATACGCAATTTTATCATTAATTAAAATCATATCTGGGTGAAAATTTGTTCAAACACGTAAAACATTTAGGAAATCGGAAAATGATCAATATTCTATAAAAAATGGAAACAATTTTCCTTGTTATTAAATAAATTAAAATGAATTCTCAAAAAAAAATTCGTCTACGTGGATATTGAGTTATTGGAAAATAAATTTCCATTCTTATACACGACATTTATATAATATAACATATAATTATATTATCTAATATATTATAATATATAAAAATATACGATATAGATTACATAAAATTATATAATGTATATCATATGTAATTATACAACGTATATCATATACAATTATATAATGTATATCATATAAATTTATATAATACATAATATATTAAAATACACATAAAATATATCGAAAAAAATTGGATTTACGTATTTTATGTTTGCGAACATCTTGGCAAAATCTTATGACATTCCGATCATCACTTATGTATACCAAAATGTTTTAAAAAATGATGAGATCCAGAACACGTTACATTCAGCGTTGCCATATGGAAGGGACATTAAAAAACTCTCTTCCCAACCCGACCATGTCATCAACGTGCCTGATGACCCATCGGACGTCTCGACTCCAACGTATTCTTACTCACCCACTTTCTTCCATAACGAAAAACATTTTTCCTATAATTTACCGCAAATGATTCATGAAAATCACAAATAAATATAATTCATGAAATTCCTCGTGAAATCGTCCGTAATTCGCGTCTCGGTTCGATGGACGAGGACGAGGAGGAAATGGATCGTGAAAGTAGGAAAAAAAATGTATAACTGGAAAGAAAGGTAATATAACTGGAAAGAAAATGTAAGGTTGCGAAAACGTGAAGTGCGCGATGGGCAAAACGCGAATAACGCGGGCGTGTAGGTGCCCTCGTCAATGGTATCAGATGAGATGAAGAAAAACGTTGCATATTATCCTTAGTGAACGCGTAACGCGTAATTTTCTGTTGCGTAACTCGTCGGTATATGTTTGCGGGCGTGTTTATACGTGTGGTTTCTCTAGTCGGATATACGAGCTGTCGCTTCTTCCTCCCCCCGCCCGCCCCCCCCCCCCCCTCCGGCCTCTGTGTGTTTCGTTACCTCGCGGATTCTCTCAGCACACGCTAATTACTCACATTTTTTTATTCCTGCCGTAACCGAAGTATCATTTCTCCGCCCTTAATTACTATTCATGGGATTAAATGATAACTGTAAATATTGTGACATATTCTAACGATGCTGGATTATATAAGTGGACGTTTTTATTGAATGTTGAAAGATTTTTTTTTTCTTTTTTTTCTTTCGTTTCAAAATCCTGGTGAGTGTATTTCGTAAATGAAGAAATTTCATTCATGTTTATTTTGAATGGAGATTAAAAATTCATTCAGGAACAGGTTTTTGAGAGCTCTCTTTTTGTATGTATAAAATATGGAAAAAAAGAAAGTTGGACATTTTTTTGGAGTTGAAAATGGAACGTGCGAAATGTTTTGAGTTGATTTGGGAAAAAAATGTTCGTGTCGATGTTCTTAATTAATGTTTATCAAATTGTATAAATATTATCATGGATATTTTATTGTTAAATTAGAAATAAAATTAATTTTTCCATTCATAAGATTGACAACTGATTTAATTAGTAAAAATTTTAAAAAATCGATTTCCTTAACAATTTAACGAATAAAACCAATTTATGATGCTTTTTGAACTTTTGTAATAGTTCAAAGACTTTGAAAATAATTTTGGAGTAAAAATAATAAATTTTGCACCCTCGATCTTATTTTTCTGTCATTTTATCATTTATTCATCTCTGAATAAGTGAATAAAAACAATTTATAAATTACCCTTTCTTAAATTTCTTCAGGGTAAAAATTTTGAAACAAATTTTCGTAGCAGATTAAAGATTTTGAGAATAATTTTGGAGTAAAAATAATAAATTTTACACCTTCGATTTTATCTTTTTGTCATTTTATTATTTATTCATCTCTGAATAAGTGAATAAAATCAATTTATAAATTACCCTTTCTTAAATTTCTTCATGATAAAAATTTTGAAATATTCGAGCATAAAAATCAAATTTTAATTTATTTATTACGGAGCAAGTTAAAGATTCAAGAAACAAATTTCGGCTGTGCAAAATATATCGCGTCGATTTGGTAAACTGATGTCGGCTCGCGCAGCTCCACGAGATAGACGAGGGTGTGTTTTGTATCCCTGCCGCTCCGCATCCCTCCTCGATACACCCCAGCTCGGGCTGCTTCTCTTTTCATCCCCTTTATTTTTCGCTCACCCCTGCTCCTATATAGGATTGACTGACTCGTGACTGCATTTGTTCTCCCTCGACTGACAGCGCAGACGAGAGTCTCTCGTCCTGGCTCGTGCCCGATTAATCAAAGCCAGATGCTAGAGAGCAATCGATGCAACTTTCTACACCATCGGTCAAAGCGTCTCATTATATTCATCCAACTTCCGACACGCATAGACGACACGAAAGGAAACAATTTTTTTCTTATCAAGTTTTCACTCTCATGGGACTTTTTATCGAATCAAATGCAATTTCCATACACAGCTTGCAATTTTTTCTATTTTTTAAAAATAAAAGTAAAAAAAAATCGATCTCATTCATGATTATAAATAAAATTATATTTGAATATTAAAATTAACAAAAATTGGATAAATACGTGCATTTTTTTAAAATTAAATTTTTAAATTCCAGTTAAATTTATTTAAATAAAAAATATCGAGTAATTTCCGGACATACACAAAAATTAAAAATTTGATAAATTTGTGAATTTTTTTTAAATTAAATTTTTAAATCCTAGTTAAATTTATTTAAATAAAAAATATCGTACCTTCCCCGGACATACACCCAGCACGTTAGAATCACTGGCTCATTTACTGAGCCTCACCTTCGAGTTTTCCGATCACCAGAAAAGACGAAATATCACGACTCATTCACGAATAACCCGCCAGTGATTAATTTATCAATGGAAGAAGCGTGAAATAAATCCAAGAGGACAGAGACGAGAGGAGAGAAAACAAAAGGAGAGCACGATATAGAGAATAATTTAGGGCTGAAATGCGGAGCAGCCGCGACCGTTCACGGCGGCATCGTCCAAAACACTGGCGATGCGGATTGACGACGCCGGGCGTCCAAGTGTACGTGCTTGCGGCGTCGCGGGAGGTCGCCTTGTCCCGTGTTGGGTGCCGCGCACTTTCCCGCAAAACGCTCACAAACGCACCACGTACAAGACCCTCGGATCCATCCGCAACATTTTCCCACCTTATTTTCTCATCATTAACAACCTTCAACTGTTTTTCTTGTTCTTTTTCCATAAATTACTTCCTACTTTTCTCATTTTATCCGCAACCCTTTAGAAAAAAAAAAAATTTTTTCAATTTTTTTTCAATTTTTTTTTCTTGTACATTTTCCTCGATTGTTTCTCCGAACAGATGTCAGCTCCATGAGAGATTACTCCGTATGAAAATGCAGAAAGCAGAAACGTTTCTGAATTTTTCGAAGAATTTTTTTTTTCTCTCCGAGGGTTGCTCGGGCTTGAGGAGGAAACGCATCGGTGTCGGTATTCGTGTACGTGTACGAGGGATTGGCGAACCTTTTCGCGGGTCGATCTATCTCTGGATGTGGCGAGCGCAAGCGCAGAATCCGCATCGGTGAAAATTCTCCCTTCCCTCCGGAGTTTTCGTTCTCTCGTCTCGGTGGGATCGTTCGCCGCGTCCTCGGGGTACGGTGATTGGCCGGCCGAAAAATTGCAGCGAGCTCTCCCCGGTGTGACGAGGAATCCCGCGATGACGGAAGGGAGGAAAAATGTCACGAATTTCCCTCGATTTCGACCAATCGCGATGAAAACTCTCTCCTCGTCTATATTCCCGCGATACGGTGGAGAACGGGAAGGAGAAACTCGGAATGGATTCTCGGACCATTGATTCGCCGAAGCGACACTCTCCTGGGCAATTATCCAAAAAGCTCACCCGATTCTCGGTCGCGAGAACGATTTGGCAGTCCTTACCGACCCCGTTCATAAATTCGCGCTGCGCACAGATACTTATTCACTATGAAAATTCAGACGTTAAATCGTCGCATTAGCAACCTCTCGATACAAGATCGCGTTCGTAAATCTTATTTTTATTGTCGGAAAGGAATTTCCGAGGGTTGAAATTGTTATAGGGGAAATTGGCTGTTAATATATTTTGATATTGACATACTTTTGACGTATTAAATATTTTTTATTAATTTTCAAATTCTTTCGATTCATCATTGAAGTAAAAATAGATTTTGACCTTTCGATGTAGGAATTAATTTACAAATCATTTCTACCGGTTGAGGTGATGTTGAAGTCACATAAATGCGAGTTTATATTATAGTTTATAGTTAAATTTATATGAAAAATATTAAAAAAATATTTTTTGACAATATTTTGGCAAAAATGACATTTTGTATTTTTTTGGCTTTTGATCGAATAAAAAAATTAATTTTTCGCTTATAAAAAAGTAGAAAAAGAATTCCTTGCATCATATTAAAATTTTTTTATGTATAATTTTTTTTCTTCCGTTTTTCATAAGTAAATGAAAGCGTAAAACGTTTGACTTCTTTGAAAATGAAATTTGTTCCTACACTGAGAAAAAAATTCAGTTGATGGAAACAAACTAATTTGGTTATTGAAAAATTAGTTGATTTTACATTTTCAATGTTGAAGGAACAAAATTTT
>JAPYYX010004500.1:0-10934 GCA_030522605.1 Cremastinae sp. B BG-2022a | reverse complement strand
CAAATTATAATGGGAACAATTTTGCTTAATGAAATTTGCCTTTACTTTACACGCTCAGTTGCTGTTTTGACTTACAAGTATCGATAGAACCTCCTTAAATTATATTTTCGAAAAATAATTTGAAAAATAACATTTTTTAAAAGAACATTTATTTTGAGAAATTCAATTTGAAAGTAGCACTTACCTCTCTAATAAGACGTCAATTAAATAAACAAAAAATTGAACTTTTGAGAGAACTCAGTGTAGGATTGATCCGCACTTTTCTAGTTCGCCAACTAACGAAGCTTCCTGACGAGCGACCGACAAGCGATTCGAAGTCGATGAGTTTCGTGACCGACCTCTTCCTCAAATTTACTCATGAAAATTCATCAATTTCGAAGTCTATCTGACTTTTTTTGTTCTTCGCCTCGTTTATATCACACTGGTCATTTGCACACAATGAAAATACAATTTTTTTTCTTGAAAGTAAAATTTCGTTGTGCTCGTTTCTTTTCATAATGTTGCCCCTTTTTAATAACGTTTCCTTCAAATTTGTAAACAAATCGATCATTTCCTTCATTCTATTTATAAATTTATGAAATATTAATTATTCTTATAAAAAATTCGAAAAATAAATCATTTCTAGTATTTTTTTTACTTGTTCAATTTTGTTCATCTTTGCTTATCGTTGTTCAAATTTTTGTTACAGAAAACTGGCGCCAGAATCAAGATTTACTCGAATTGCTGTCCCCACAGCACGGATCGTGTCATCAGTATATGCGGAAAACCAGCGACTTGCATGGACTGCATCAGAGAATTGGTCGCCACCATAAAAACGGTACCTATATTATCAACTCGAATCATAATCTGCTAATTTTTCGTATTTTTTCTGGCAATCGATATAAACAAATTACTGGCTAAAATTTTACTAAAATTTTTAAGTAGTTCGATGACAAATGTCATTCCAAGATTGAGGTAAAAAGTTTCGAGAAACAATAAACAAATACATGAAACGTTATTGTGCAAAATTTGAACGTAAAATTGCATTTTCTCCATTGACAGACATCGCTGCACATTGACATATTAAATAGAGTTATTTATTTTCCACTTTTTTTAATAACTTTTTTCCAAGATGTAAAAATAAAAAATGTTCTCAGATTTCTATTCATTTTCTGAATCCGTACATATGGAAATGAAATATCGTAACCGTTAAAAAAAATTATAAAACAAATGTGCATGATGAGTTACGGGTTAAGGGGTATAACTAATCTCTCTTCAGTTACGCGAAATTTGTCGAAATTATTAAAATGTCAATTTTTTCATATTAAATCCGTAGATTAAGGATGTATTGGAGATAATTCGAAACGGTGGCAAAAATCTGGAAATTTGATCAATCACTGATAATAGAATTCTAATGCTCCTGTGCAAATTTCAACTCAATTCACTAAATCGTTTTAAAGTTATAGTAAATTGAATATTATACGTATTCAAAATTATAATAAGTTATAAAGATTGAAAAACGGTAGTAGTTACTTGTCAATTTTTTCTCAAGGTGTTTAAATATTAATGGATTTTTCTGCCAAATTTTATCAGCTTGTACTAAACAGTTTTTAAGAAATTATCCACTTATGTGATAATAAAACGAATTTCCCTATATAAAAGTACGTAAAAATTGATAAAAACGATGAGATTTTGTTGATATTTTTTTTTCTATCAGTGCACATAAAAATGTTAATAACCGAGTTTAAACAATTTCCTCCAAAATTCCTGTTTTTTAATTATTTAAACCATAAATAATACGAAAATTATTGATAAAACGTTAGCAAACTATCGAGTATCATTGTAAATAACATAATACTAAATTTCAACTTTGTAACAAAAAAAATAAAGAATAAATTTTAACAATTTATTATAAAAAAGTCACTATTGTCAGGGATTGTATCCCCAGTACATACTTAAACAAGTTTGTCTTAAAATTTTTTTTAAATTGTTTAAACAATAAATAATATGAAAATTGTTAATAAAACATTAGCAAAGTATAGAGTATCAATAAAATAATTCAAAATTTCAACTTTCTAACAAAAAAATAAAGAATAAATTTTAACGATTTATTACAAAAAAGTCACTATTATCATATCCTTAAAAGAACTTAAATTAACGATAAAATTGAATTATTTTCAGTCGCCTCTTAAGGGTATGAACAACCCTTACGACCCGCACAACTATGACGACTTCTACGCGGATGAGTATGGCGGATACGGCAGCGGCGAAGGTCAAGGCAAGCCAGGAGGCGGATTCGGAGGTCCTGGAGGTCGAGGAGGCAATTCCGGAGGTGTCGGTGGCCTGATGTCGCGACGCGATGGCCGCGGAGGTGGCGGCGGTGGTGGTGGCGGCGGCGGTGGCGGTGGCGGTGGTGGCGGACCGATGGACATGAACCGAGGATTTCCACCACCACCTCGAGGAGGACCCCGTGGCGGTGCTGGAGGCGGCGGAGGTGGAGGAATGTCCGGATTACCGGATCGCGGATATTCCGCTGGTAATGCCAGAGGAAACAACGGAGGCGGTGGAAATTACGACGGAGCTCGCGGAGGAGTTGGCTATGGTGGAAATCGAGGAGGACCTCCGCCTTATGGAGGTGGAAATTATAATGGTCCGTCTTACAAGCATTCAGTTACTTCCTACGATTCGACATTTTTTTTCTCATTGAGAAAGTTTTATTATGTATTCATGAAATACAATCGTCTGTTGAAAGTTTAGATCCTCAAACTGTTTGAGGGGTTACATCTAGTCATCGGCCGAAAAAAGGATGTTTTTTTGAAATTTTTTTTGGGAAACTGATTGCAATTTTCGAACTCTTTCTTTTTTCATAGTAAAGGGTATATTGTTTACCATGTTTCATAATTTTTCTAGTGTAAAAGATTCACAAATGGAGCAGATATATTATATTTTACGGACCGCTGTCCAGAAAAAGGCCTTCCACGGTGACCACTATACTTCTACATCATCACAAATAAAAAACCAAATAGATTAAGTTTTTGTATCGGATAATATAGTCTTTGATCGAAGGATTTGATAAAATATCAATTTTTGAAAAAATGATCGGTGGTTGAAAGTGAAAGTCTAAATTTCTTCGAAAAATTCACTTCATTTTCCTCGATACAAAAAAACTATGAATCGAAAAAAAAAAATCCTTCGATCAAAGACTGCGTTTTGATATTAAAAACAAGTATGCTAAATCGATCGACTCGTTTTTGAGATATCGTGGTCACCGATATTTAGTGTGTTGTTTCGAAAAAATTCTGACTAGACGTAAACCCTTGAAGGGTTTATAATAAAAAAATTATGCAACATAGTTAAAAATATACCTTTCACTATGAAGCAAAAGACAGAGTGAAACCTGCAGTCGTTTTCCCAAAGAAAATTCACAAAATCTCGACTTTTTTTCGGCTGACAACTAGATGTGACCCCTTAAGAAAAACGTGAATCTGTTTTACATTTTTCTCTCGTACCGTCATGTAGTATAAACATCAATTCAAGTTTAATATTAAACCGATGAAAATCGATATCCTAAGATTGACATACAATAATTCGAGATACGATAAGTAAATACGGTACAAATCATACAGAATTTGTCAGCTGTTTATTGTTTAAGGATATTCTTGCGGATCCTGTGACTCAAATCAACAACTGAACAAGCAAAGTGAAGGCAAATTTCATCAAGCGAAATAATTTTAAAGATAATTGGAAATTGACATTAAGAGCAAACACAACCTTCAAAGGTACTAGATTTCGTAAGTCCCGGATTTCTCTGTAAAAATCTGATAATTAAACTTAAAAAAATTACACTATATTCCTTTCGATCCCAAGAATTTGCCTCTAGTCCAAATTTTCATGAATATTTACTCATCGATTAATAAAAAAATAAACATAAGTCGGAAAACAGGTTTCTTGCGGGAGAGGCGCCCGTTGTTTGTTTATTTTTTTATTAATTAATACTTAAATTCTCATGAAAATTTGGACCAGAGGCAAATATTTGAGATATAAAGGAATAAGCTGTAAATTTTTCAAGTTTAATTATTCGATTTTGAGAGAGAAATTCAGGACCCTCGAAATCTGGGTGGTCACGTGGTTTTGCTTTAACGTTTGCTCTTAACGTTCTTTCCGATTATATTGGACAGTGTGAAACATTTCTAGAAGCTTCACCGGATAGAAATCGAGATGTTTTAATTGTTAAATTGTAAAATTGTAAAAAAAAACACCTTTTAACATGAGCTCTTATGAGGCATCACGAAAAGTTGCGGTTTTTAAAAATCATTATCTCAACTTCTAGACGGTCAATCTCATACAAATTGCAGCAAAAGTCGCGTATTATATTTGTCTCACTATAAGTTAAATTTCATTTAGAAATCTCTTACAATAATTTGTACATGGGACAAGCAAGAACCTCCTTAAAACAATGAAAATCGCTATCCTAAGATTGAGATATAATAATTTGAGATACGATAAGTAAATACGGTACAAATCATTATACAGAATTTGACAGCTGTTGTAGAAATAATAAAATGAGAAAATTATGAGTTTTCCGTTTGAGGATACAATGCTAACAATTTCGAAACATAAAAACAATTGTTATATTCGTAAAATTTTCTCAAAATGCATATGAGCGTCAAAAAAATACTACAATACCATTGCCAAATAATATCAAAGAAGAAAATATTTGATAAATCAATAAGAAAATATCGTTATTGCAAAATTTTGCAAGGGATGAAATTATGAGATATTTAAAAATTTTGTATAATCATTAGCTAAAAAATCAAGTAAACATCGTCGAACTTTCTTTTTTAAAGAAATTTTTGTCACATATTTACGAATATTGTCGATTTGTTTATTGTTGTATTCATTATTGTGTATATTGTCCTACAATTACTATTGATGTATTTGTATTTATTGCAGATAATGGTTGGGGAATGCAAAACAATGCTCCAAACGGTCTTGGAGGCGGAAATTCCGGAATGGGTGGACCACCCCTCGGTGGAAATAATCAAGGCAATATGGGAGGAGGAAACAGAACGAGTACCCAAGTCACCATTCCCAAAGAGGTTCATATATTTTTCTTATGTTTATCTTCATCTGGTTGTACCATATTTCGCGTTGCTTTGTTTCCAAAGATCCAAAAGTCATTTTTCTTTTTGAATCGCCAATTTTAAAAATTAAAAAAATACAAATTCGAAAAACTCTCAAAATTTTCAACAGAAAAACACATATGTGCAAGGTCCACTCCTTTTGGATTTATAACTACGAAAATATTTTAAATCGGCTTCTGTAATTATGCGAATACATTCTTAGATACGTAATTTGTTGATTTAAGGATGAACTGGAGATACAATCCCGGATAAAAGTGCCTTTTTCATAATGAATTGTTAAATTTTAGTCTTCGTTTGTTAGAAAGTTGAAATTTTCCATGTTATTTACATTGATACTCGATCGTTTGCTAACGTTTTATTAACATTTTTCATATTATTTATTGTTTAAACGATTAAAAAACACAAATTTTAGACGAAAATATTTAAACTCGGTTATTATCATTTTTCATGTGTACTAATAGTAGAAAAAAAATCAACAAGACCTCATCGTTTTGATCGATTTTTACGTAATTTTGGAAATTCGTTTTATTAACACATAAGTGGATAAATTTCTAAAAAACTGTTTAGTACAAGTTGATAAAAATTGGTAGAAAGATTCTTAAATATTTAACCATCTTGAGAAAAAATTGACAAGTAACTACTACCGTTTTTTCGATATTTAGAATCATTAAAATTCTATTATCAGTGACTGGTCAAATTTTCAGATTTTTGCCACCGTTTTAAATTATTTTCAATACATTCTTGAAAGCAATGAAAGGCGATTTTTTGGACTCTTCAAAGCATTGTACCTTCAAATATAAATTAAAATATTATTTACGTTTCCGTTATATTAATTTTAGTACGCTGGAGCCATAATCGGAAAGGGAGGAGCGAGAATTCGAAAAATAAGATCGGACAGTGGAGCTGGAATCACAATAGACGAGGCCCTGCCCGGTAGCAACGATCGCATCATCACGATCACGGGAACTCCACATCAAATAAATAATGCTCAGACAATGTTGCAACAGAGGTACATATCATATTCCTTGCTTCATTTAAACCTGCAATCCGGAGAGTCAATCGAAATATTAATTGATTAATCTTTATTTTTACTAAATAACAATTTTAACAAATTGTTTGTTCAATAAGAGAAATTGTGTGATTTAATGTTTCTGTGATTGAAAATTGTAAATATAACGAGCCTGCGAAAATCGTCATCACCACTAACGAAGAGGAATTAACATCGAGGCATTTAACGAAATAAGAATTAAACTAAAAATGGAGGATCGTCGCTGGAAAGCATTATCGAAGGAAATGAAACCATAGAAAAATGTGCTCGGAGCCCCGTTGTATGGAAGACTAGTGATTTTGTTGTTCTACTTAATATGTAACAAGGAATCACTAATCATCCTACAAAGGTGCTCTCTATCGTCACGCTGATCGCCATCAAACGCTTTTTTATTGAGGAACTAACCACGTCATCGTTGCCTTCAACTTTGCTTATTCTCATCTTGTCAATCTAACCTTAATACGAAAATTTTCTCGTTTCATATCGCGAAACTGTTTTTTTTTTCTAGATTAAGAAATTTGTAATTTTATTTTTTGACATTACTATCATGAAATTTAAGCTCTTAAAATTCACCGAATTTGAATTGATAATTAAAAACTAACTAGTCTTTGCATTAAGATTCGTATATTCTAAAACTTTACATTAAAAGAGATATGTTTGTTTATGAAATTGTAAAAAATTCATTACGAGCAAAAAAGGAGGGTCATCGATCGTTTTAAATAAAATACTGAAGCTCAGAATGTCAAAAATGTCAGGTTAAAAAATTCGCGAATGGATAGTTAAATAGTCTGAAAACATTAAATATACCTTGGAAGATTCTTCTCCAACTTAAATAATACTAATGACACAAATTCACTAGAATTCGTGAATAATGATAATTTTTTTAAGGCCCTACTTATGCACTAACGGCTTCGAACTCTCAGTGATGAAAAAAGTTTAAGGATGCTTATCACAAGTTTCATATTTGATAGAAGTGCAACATTTCTTAATTAATCAATTGAAAAAAATCCGCAGATTCAAAATAAGCTCTAAGAGTAATGGGTTTTTCGTTTTTTAATGAAAATATTTTACCACTAGAGTTACCACTAAAATCTCTCATTTCTGATGCTGAGTTTCGAAAAACAATTATAAATATTTTTATACATTTGAAAAAAAGCTTAATAAAATATTCGGGAGATATTTTCATTGTAATTAATGGATAAAAATAGTAATGTGAGTCAAACCTTGTGACACTACCGATGACTGCATGATCAAATCTAATCATAAGAAAAGCTTTAGTCATTTTTCAATATATTCAAATTATTGAACATCTTGATGATGCTAGATCATGCATTTAGTAGCATGTTATTTCAATATTTTCTAATTGTAAGATGAGCTTTTGAAACCGAGATACTTCGATAGAGAAAACGTTGAATATATGGAATCCCTTATTAGTTTAATGATTTCATTTAAGGATGTTCTGGAGATAATTCGACACAGTGATAAAAATCTAAAAATTTGACCAGTCACTGATAATAGAATTCTAATGCTTCTGTGCAAATTTCAACTCAATTCACTAAACCGTTGATAAATTATAACAAAATGACACTTTTGTCAGGGATTGTATCTCCAGTGCATCCTTAACACAAACTTGATCGATTAACTGTGTCAAGGATTTGCTTTATTTAAATTAAATTGTAACATTTTTTTCGGATTGTGCTAATTTCTGCTTCAACTAATCGTTCAGTAATTTGTAATTTTTTCCTCGAGCCATCTTTATAATTAACATATGATTTTTATTCATGAACTGGATAATTAATGGTTTTTATTTTTTGTCTTTCAGTGTTCAAGACAACGCTGACCACTATTAATTCACGGGAATCGGAGAACACAAGCCAACATGCGATTAATGGGAACATGGAAGCATAAAAATAATCGAGCGGAAAATCCGGGGGAGCCAAAGATGCGAATTTACGATAATTATTTCATTTTAAAAAACTCTTTTTCCTCTCTTTGTTTCGCCCTCTCTCTCTTTTTAATTTGCGTAAATCATAGCAAAGAAAATTTGGAATAAAATCGAAACATATCCAAATGAGGAAAATATCGAAAACAAATTTTTTTTTAATCAAAATAAATAATTCGTACAATTTTGATGGAGAAAGAGAGAGACGGACGGAGAGAAAGAGTCGAGACACTGTTCTGTATTTATATGTATATCGAAAGGGAAAAAGAAAAACGAAGAGAAGGCTTTTTTATATTCGAGAAAAAGAAAAGAAAAACACTTCCGGGGCGTTCATCATTGAATTTTTTCTAAAATCATTTTTTCTCTCTTTCTCTCTTTTTTTTGACAAACTTTTTTCTCATTTTTAAACTCTCGTTTTTTTATTTTCCTCGACAGAGTACAAATTTTCTGGCATTTGGAGTGGCCTAAGTTTTTTTTTCTTCCTCAAAAAAAAACAACAAAATAATGATAATATTAATAATAGTAACAAATAAGGAGCGAAAAAAACGAACTTTCCCATCATGTTTTTCCAGGCTTCGATAATCATTTTTTGTACATAAAGATAAAAAAGAACACACATACATACACACAGAGAAAAAGAAAAAATCCCCCTCAGTAAATTAAAAGAACATAATAATTCCCTGATCGCTTAAGATTTACTTGATAAGAATAAAAATAATAATAATATTAATGATAATGATGATGAAAAAAATAAATAATGTTAACACGAAAAAAAAATTAATTTAAGATACGAGCGTGGAAAAGAAGAAAACGAAACAAAAACGAGAAAATCATTTTATTTCGTAATTTCCTCTTTTTGTCGAACTTTTCTTGTAATTATCGTTTTTTTCCAAGCTCTTTCCATTTTGCATTTCGCGAGCGAAAACGATCATCTTTTCCCCTCTAAGCAAGCTTTTTTTTCTTTTTCGTCCTTAATTTTCTCAGGACTTTTAACAAAGGGCATTCTTTTTCTCTCTCATTATTTCTCTTTTTTTTAATAATACTGAGAACAATGTTAGGGCGAGGAAAAACTCCAAAAAGAGAAAGATTTATGAAAAAAAGTAATAATAATAATGAAGGAAAAAATATGAGAAAAATCAAAAAGAAACTGCAATTATTATTATTGTTATTGCAAGAAAAAAATTGAAAGGAAAATATGGATGAAATAAAAAAATGAGTCTTTGACGGAGTTACGTCCAAGCTACCGTGCATTTCGTTAATTTTTATAACAAGATAAACAAAAAATAATAATTGTCAAGAGGAAAAAAAATTGAGCGATACGCGAAGAATCAAGTAATTTTTTTCGTTTACGTGCGTATCGCCAAATGAATACAAAAAGAACACAATGAAACAATTTGTTATATTATTTTACAATAAGATGGATAAGGTTTTTTCGTAAAGATGCAAAGAAAGCGTTATGTAAGGACTTAATGTTTACAATTATTTGTAACGATTGAACTATTCTTATTATTTGTCAAATAAAAGTTAGTACAAAGAAAAATGTTGTATTTTGTTTCCAGTTTCTCCATGGACGAGGAAAGTTTATTCGATTTTTTTTTGGTTCTGTAAATAACGAAAATCGATATTCTTGCTCTGATGGAAATTTCAATCCTGAGTCACCATTCTCCTTACTACCTGATCACGTACTCGAGTAACGAGGTTCTCAAGAAGGGGCTACGAAATTGCGGATTCAGCATCGAGGGAATGAGAGAGTCTTTGGAAAATTTGCAATTTTATGCTCGGTTTCTATCCACTCGAAATTTTCATTATTTTACAACAAAGTAACGAAAATATAATTTCTTTTTACATGGTGATTAGTATGGGGTTATAGAGATTTTTTTACGGTATTCCTTGCATGAAATAATGATCTTCAGATTTCACCGAAAATTTGCAGAAACTTCCTTTGATGTCGTATGAACAACTCTGTAAAATTTCAGGGGCTGTTACCGACTGAAAAATCAAGATATTTATTCTTGGAAATCGTCATTTTTCGCAACCTCCCATAAGAGCCCGTGTTAAATATCACGATATTCAGGACAAGTATCTCGATTTTTCGGTCGGTGAAGTCTATTGAAATTTTGCACACATTTTTATATAACATCAAAGCTTCAATTAGTTTTTTACAATAACTAGCAACATTGGGGGCGCTACGCGCCCGCTTTTTTCTTTTTTTACCATCAAGTTTTCTGTATAAAACATAATAAAAAGCTTTAATTTCTACGATCCCTTTTCCAGCATTTATTAGTCGGTTCTACGTAGTCATTCGACCCCAAAAAAAATATATTTCATAATAACAGCTTTTAATTGCTGGATGCAAAAATTTGTATACATATTCTATTGTAACTTAGTTTTATTTTAGAATTTTTCATTTGCAGCAACAATCATTTTTAGAGTTGCCATAGTTGATCTCCAAAAGCATCTTCAATGCAGGTCCTTTTTCCATGAGCATAATGTATTTATGTTTTAACATTGAATATTATAAATCCAATAACATACCATTAATGTGATCCTTATCTTGATAAATGAGTTAAATATTAATGTTCCCTACAATATTTGATTTCTCAAATCAAAATGGCCTTTTTCGCGAAAATTTATCGTACAACTTTATTGATAAAGTTAAAAATAATTATCGTTGAGAAGAATCCTTAAAACAATTACTGAAAAAGGTATTTGAAATCTTTCTCTTAAAATTTTAGACTCATCATCTGTTCCCGCGTTTCAGAAAAATCTTTTTTAAAACGGTGTATTTTTTTAAACACTTACAAATATACATGTGTGTACA
>JAPYYX010004496.1:0-12617 GCA_030522605.1 Cremastinae sp. B BG-2022a | reverse complement strand
TTTTCATTTTGTATTCAATTCTGATCATTTTTCGGTTCCCTATCTCTTTTACGTGTTAATTTCTTGAGTTTTATGACAACTGTACCGAACCACCTTAAAGAACATCCTGACAAAACTTTATCACATTCCGATCATAGTCGCTTCCGTACCGAAACACCTTAAAAACACTCTCCAAGTGAAAAAGACCGGAGCATGAGATTTCGTTCGGGCGAGGATTTTTTTTTATTATTTAGAGTTATTTTAAAATCGCGTACTCAGAACGTAGGTGAATGAGATAAGGAAAGAAAAAGGAAATATAAAACCAGTTACCGCAAACTTTGTGTATCGAGTGCGCGATACACGTGTAAACGTGCATACTAACTCGGATATACGCATATACGTATGTATTATTCCGAACAAATAGGGATATTCCACATCGCGATGGTTGTTCGGTTGAGCGGCTATTCCATTATCTCTTCTACGCCGGAGCATTTATTTGCGGTTACCCACCTCGCGAGTTATAATAAAAAAACTGGGTAAAAAAAAAGGACGAAACGATATTACCTTTTCACTGCTGTTCATACACATTTGTAAGCGAATACGTGCTCCAGTACCGACGAGTACGATCGAAATTTAATGGACAAACAAATATGCTGCTTTTTCCCGGAATGCCACACACAACATTTACGGGAGGACTAGCTGTGGAAAATTTCTCTCGCGCTTCGGCAATTTTTCCCTCTTTTCGGGCCACCGAAACGGAATTTATTATGTATCGGTCCTTTGTGGGACATGCGTATATGTTTATTTGTCCTTCGAGCAATAATTCGATGCCGTTTTTCCAAAGTCGTGCGTTGTAGTAATTATGTGATCGTTTCGAGAACGAGATAACTTTCATTATAACGGAGCTTAGCGAGGATTACGCTGGAAAATTATCGGACTGCTCGCTTTTGTCGTTATTTTCGGTTCAACGTGGGATGATAAAAGGAAGAGAGAGAGATATGCTCTCGCTGAACATTCAAACTGGAATAGACTGACGGGTCTATATAGAAATATATCGGGTTGTAATAACAACGGACGCTCGTGAAACGATGGGTTTGGGTAGATAGTTGAAGAGGTCGATGTCGGAGGAGATCGTCGATTAGCGCGCTTATCCAACGGCTCGGAAACTCATCAACGGCATCTCGAGTGTAATCTTGCTCCTCCTTGGCAAATTAATAAAGCCAACCAGAACGGATTCATCCTGTTCGTTTCCTTTCTCGGCTCCGCGCAGACTTCTCCCGTGCAGCTTCGCGTTCTCTCCACCTCGATACTCGTAAAACTAAGGTTAATCCACGCAGAAAATTATGTCGAGAAACTTTGAGAAATCTGTTTTTACTCTTTCCCGTCCCCTTCATTTTTCCTGCACCCAGAATCTTCTATACACTCTCTCTTTTTGTTATTATGCTTCGAAGCTGTTTCCACTGTCGATGAACTTTGAGCTTTTTCGAGTTTCCTCTAAACTGGAATAAAGTACGAAAACAAGTTCTGAGAAAATGAATATAGAGTGACACAGAATGTTTAGAAATTTAGCATGACTTGCGTAAAGAATAAAAAAAAAATTCTCACAATTCGGTTCACAATAAACTTTAAAAAATTACAATTTCATCTTGTATTTTTTCTATAAAACCTTAAAATCTTTTGCAAAATTTAAAAATCAAATGCAGTTCAAAGGATCTCGCATGATAAACTCATTTATCTCAAAAATTGATTTCAATGATCGAATTTGTTTACATATATAATTTTTTTTTTATTTTACAATCATGATGAATGCAATTTCGATATTTTGCCGACGTGTTAAAATTGCAAATAATGCACGAAAGCAAATTCCCAATTCAGTCAGTGAATTTTTGCGGGAAACCTTTTGATGACCATGTTTATAATTTATCAAACGGAAGTAAAACGTGTCGTAACGAGATACACAACGTATATAGATTTTTTAACGATATATTTAAAATTACTCGTATATCCACTCTCTCAGTGTGGTTTCCCGAGTGCACGTAAGCGGTGCAAAATTATTTTTCTCCGTATCTTTGATATAACTAATGTCAATTATCTTTGCCGTCACGTTCGCGAAGTTCTTCCTTCACGATACTCGGAAGTTGAGAGAGGAAAAAAGCGCCGATCGATGCGTGCTAGCGGATCCGTGTACATCCTCAGAACATAAACACAAGTTCGTTGATTCCTGGCTGCATAAGCACGGATATGAGCAAAGAATTTATTCTTGGAAAAAAAAATCAATGAAATTGTCGAAACATTAATTTCTATAATTATCATTACGCGTAGAAAGAAGAGGATAGAATTTATTTCATTTTAAAATGAAATAAATGAAATAAATATGAAACACTTCGTGTTCTCATTTTTATTTTCATTCTTCAAGCGGAATAATCGGTCACCTCGATGTTTCACCTCGATACGAGTTTATCTTTCGGAAACACTTCATGAAGCGAATTATATACGGAGTTTCAAGAGACAATTGTTAAAACAGTAAACGCGTTTTTTTTCCAACGGCGCATCTTTTTTTTTCAAGCTCTCATTTTCTATCTCTCCGATCTCGCGATTTAACGACTTCATACCAGAGCGAATCTGCCGCATTCTTTCGCTAGTCCTCTTATTTTTCTCTCGAATAGAAAGTGCTTCGCCTCTAATTGCAAAGAGAGACGGGAAATTTGAAAAAAAGGAGAGTGCGTTGCTTGATGCTGGAGATGAACTCGGCGAAATGCCGCCCACGGAGTCGGAGAAAGAGAGTCGAGAGAGCGAGAGAGAGAGAGAAGAGTAAGAAGCCGACTCGAGATATACGGGGGCGTGTAGTATTAAAGAAAAAGGGGTTGCGCGCACGTGCATGGCCCTCTTTGCCAAAGAGTTAAGCAACCTCGTGAGCTTGCACGTAATCTCGGGGAGTTTCATCGCGAGTTTTCCCGTGATCGATGGCTCTCACGAAATCTCGTCACGGGGACTCGAAGCGATGATACTTTTCTCGTTTTATCTCAATTTCCCCCCCGTCCATCGGTGCATGACTTCTCGGGGATTGAGCTATAAAGCTAATTCCATCGCTGCTCGCTATGTGAGGACAGGAACGCAACCTGCACGTCCGTTTGCTCCCAACCCTTGTCAAGTGCATCGTCGCATTGATGGCATTATCTCTGGAGACGAAATTAGCATGGGCTACATGCACCGCGTTTTTCGACTGAATTGTCGAAAAAATTGAGGGATTGAAGAAGAGAGGAATCGACTTACGTGTCCTACGTGACATCGCTCCGAGCCAAACACGAGAGGAATCAATGCACGATGGATACGGATTGCTCGAGTGTATAACAATTCTCGGCTGTTTTGTCACGAGATACTCGTGTTCTACTTCGTCGTATTTTATTCATACAGATCGGGTATGTAAATCACCTGGAGAGCGTACCAACCCTCGTAGCGTTCTTGGATTTGCATCTCCGCGTCTTTCTGTACAATAATAATACTGAAAATGAATCGACGACCCACATTTTCACCTCAATTTTTTTTACACACCTTGCGTATTCGACGCTGTGGAACTTTCGAGAATTTCAAGAGTCCACCACTCTTCGCTTCTCAGCTCCCTTTTCGCATTTTTTCCACGGTGAACTCGACTCGAAATCTACGTAATTATTCGTTCAACAATCTCACGAGTACCTGTCCTTTAGTCGAAAGATTTTCATAACCTTTCTTCTCAAACAAACAACGCATTGTTCGTCATGCAGAAAAAATTAAACTCTCGAAAAAGAAAATAATTAGAAAATATTATTTGATGAATTTTTATGGGTTTTTCGAAAAAGCATTTCAAAAAAATGGCACTGTGAACTCATCGTAATTCGTCGAGAAAACTCATCATGATGGGTATTGATTTTGATTGTATTTTGTTTGAGATCAATAATATTGATCCCTCTTTCGGATAAAAATCCTTCTTGCTCCAAGTGTGTGTCAGATTTTCCGAAAATAAACAATATCTACAGCGAAGCTGAGAGCTAATCTTCCGGTTATGTGGCTTCTGTATGCTGGTGTCAGTAAATCAGAGGATATAGAGGGTAAATGCAGCGAGAATACGCAGGGATAATATGGTAGCGGATGGCTGAACACGACGGAGGTTCGCCAAACTGCAGAGGGTGCGATATTACGCATATAGTGGGATGCACGTAATCGCGTGTGCCTATATAGAGAGTAACCGAGAATTTGTACATTACTGGACCCGGAATCTCGCTTTGAGAACGGAAGAACGGAAAAACGCATCGACGTCACCATATCAAATTTACTATCCTCGAGACAACTATTCTCATATTCCAAATCATTGAAATGAAAAAATCGAAGTATACAAAAAAATAAATAAATTTAGGGTAGGGGGCAAAATGGGGTACTTAAGAAAATAAAACGCTTCCAAGGGTTTAAATATGCTGAATCTTTTGTTTTCAATCATGATTAAAGTCAAGAAATAAAATTTTAGTAAATGTCTAGATAGAAAACAACCCCACCCGTGGAGGGGACTGGGGGGGGGGGTTATTATCCTTTTTGCCCTCCTGAATGCAATGCCGAAGAGAAATTGTGGTGGTCACCCCCCCCCCCCCCCCCCCCCCCCCGACCTTTAAAAAACCCCAAAAATCTTGAAAAATTTGTCGATAGAACTTGTAGATTTCTATCTCCTGATGAAAAACGTTAAATTTTTGTTTCTTATATATTACATTTCACCCAAATGTACAAATTCCTCCTGCAAATTTTTCAAGATTTGTACTAGTTTCGGGATTTCGTAAAGTTTGGGGCGAGTTGTGTTGGGAATTGGGGGGGAGGGGCTCGCTACTTGGGGCTGTTACCTTTCTAGATCCTTTCCCCCATCTCATATGAATGTTCGAAACATCGGGGTCAGCAACTATACCCCCCCCCCCCCGCTTTCCTCTGGGGGGGGGGTTACTTTCTGAACATTTACCATATTGAAAATTTTCACTAAATTTTTGGGTTACCCCATTTTGACCCCTCTACCCCGTTTTGCCCCCCCCCCCCCATGACCTACAGCAAAAAAGAATTTCTCAATCGGGTTATGACCACTGAGACACCACCGCACCTAATTTCATCAAGATCCCCGACCCGGTTAAGTAATACACTCTTCTGATTAATAAAATAACGACACAGAATAAAGAAAAGGGACAGGTACTACGTGCAAAAAAATATACATACATTCTTGAATGCTCTACGCTATATACACGAGTAAGAGACGTAAAACCTGAAAAAAGTGGAAAGAAAGAAAGAAATAGGAAAATCGACGAAGCAGAGAGGAAAGAATGAACGGAGAATGGAGAGCCAGGAGGAAGAAGTAAGAACGATGTACAGTATATATAAAGACAAAGAGGAGGTAGTAACGGGTGGAGGTGAAGGTTGCTGCCGGTGCAGCGAAGCTCGGAAAATCTGTGTGTCTTTGAGTGTAAGAAGTACGAGAGGAAGGGTCGATGTGTGCGTTCCATGATACGAGAGTGCACACCGAGAAGAGCGTGATAAAACAAACCGAAGGAGGTTCTTACTTCTCATGGGAGACCAAAGAACGATAAAGGATAGGAGACAAGTGTATTTTATCAGGTAGCTGCTTGGCGAAATAACAAGAAAGCGAAGGAGAGAGAGAGAGAGCGCAAACCCAGGAGTGAAGAACGAGGAATGGAAGAGACCTGATGGAGAAACTTGATGCAGAAGCGAGTAAATCCGAGGAATAATACAAGTGGAAAAAGGTACACTGAATTAAGTCGATTGCGGAAATGACTTTGTACGCGAATAAACCTAAAATTAAAAGGCGGGGTTGAAAAAAAGTGTGAGAAAAGAAAAGTCAGAAGAACGGACAATGAAAATTCTTTTTCCATGCACCGAAGTCGCGCCAACTTGTCGTACTCGCTTTTTTTTCTTCTTCTTCTCCACCCTCTGTCCTTCTCTTTCGCGCAAACGATGTAGATATAGACTGGAAGAAACTCTTCGGAAGTTATTTGAAACTGTCGAGCTACGCGGAGAAACGGAGAGCGCGGTGGAGAAAGGCGAGGAAAAAGGAAAAAGTGGAGAAACTCGGGTCGTAGAAACAGTTTCTCGAAGAATTCCGTGTCTTCGCGTTATTTCTTCCGCGAGCGTTATAGCCTTGAGTTCGCCTGCTGCAAACGACGATCAACGAATCCGAGAGAATGACACCGAAGACCTCCGCTCATTCTCCCGGTGGCTTCTTCTTCCTTTTCTTTCTCATCTTCGTATTCTTCTTCTTCTTCTTCGTTCTCTCTTCAGCTTCTTCCTCCGATCTATCTACATACATACATGTATATATTTATACATAGATATACATTAGCCTCGCTTTCTTCGAGGTTTATTGCTTCCTCGCGTCTTCTCGCCTATTTGCTCTCGGGTCTTTCCGTTCTTTCCTGGTTTTTCCCTCGCGGTGCGAGAATGCTCACGGTGCATCACGGCCAGCAAATCGTTACACACGGCTCCGGAAAGTTAACCATCATCCGTATTCTCAACAGCTTATGCCGAGAATATATGTTCGTGCATTCCGCGATGAGCCCTCTTTTCCTCTCCGACGTTCATATTTCTAAGCCCTCTGCTTACCCCTGACTTACAATTCTCTCGTCAACCCCGTTTACTATCAATCTAATTCAATTTATAATGTGACCTTCGTATTTTAACTAGAATTTCAATTTTCGAATTTTAAAATTTTTCTTTATTTTTGTGGAGTTTTTTAAGATTTTTATTTTTAGGTAAAAATAGTTTAACGCTAAATTTCGTATAAATAAAAGATATATTTTCGGTGTTGGAAAAAAATGTATCGTTAGCCATAAATATCACCTCGAGATACGGAAATTTTATTCAATACTTATCGATGCGAGCCCTTTGCTTACCTTTGATTTGCAACCCTCTCGTCAACCCCATTTACAATCAATCTAATTCAATTTATAAAGTGACCTACGTATTTTCAGTAGAATTTCAAATTTTTTAATTTAGAAACTTTTCTTTATTTTTGTGGAGTTTTTTTTTAGATTTTTATTCTTAGGTAAAAATAGTTTTACGCGAAATTTCGTATCGAAAGATATTTTCGGTATTGGAAAAAAATTTCGTCATTCATGGGTTCTTTTTATAATTGTAGACTTTTATAAATATCAGCCCGAGACTCGGAAATTTCATTCAATAATTATTTATCGATGATAGTTATTTCCGAAAACGTGCCTTGATTATTCTATAATTGTTCCGTCACGATATAACTGTGGATAATAACCGCAACGGTCTTCATTCACTGCCGATAGTATTGAATTCAATTAACAATTTGCTCGACTTATTTCTGTTACCGAAAACTTCGCTTCCGCTCTTTTATTAACAGATAACAAACTTGGCAGGTTTAATGAACTTTTAAGAATTATACATGCTAATTTCGATCGATTATTTATTTTTTTTTCAGGATAAAATAATTATTTTATCCTGAAAAAAATCGACCTTTTGATTCGATTTATTTGAATACACAGATTTTTACTCCCGAGCAAATTTGATAATTTCAAATCATTGATCGTAAACCTTGGACCGCTCCAGAATGATATAATTTAAAAAAAAGGAACGGCGATCCTTCTGCTCTTTTCCCCTCTTCGAATATCTTCGCATTTTTATCAAAGCGATTCGTTGAAATTCTTCAAGTGTTCGAATCAGGACAAAAGGGGATGTCTGAGAAATGTATTACCATCGTTTTACTCTTAGAGAAGGAGAGATGAGCGGGATGAAGAAAAACTGCAGAGGAAGAAAAATCCGTGAAAATGGGGACGATGGGCGAGTGTCAATGTTTCAAAAGAGAAAACTGCGAAGATGGGTCAAAGTTTAAGATACGTCGGGGAAATTGTATACAAGTCGTGTATATAGAGGGAAGGAATAAATGAAGAAAAAAGAGATGGATCAAGAAAAAAAAGCGCACAAGGGGACGAAAAGGATCGTCACAGCGGAGCAATCCGGTATCCACCGTCCTTTTTTCTTCACTCTCCTCATTGTTTCTCCGAGTCTTTTCCTTACATCCAGGAAAAATGCGGCGATCCTCGGTATCGATTCCCCGAGTTCCCGGAGCGAAGGGAGCGCGAAAGAGAAGAGAAAAAAGAAAAATGGGAGGGTGAAAAGCGCCGTGGTACATCGTCGAGATTCCCTCATCCGCTGTGCATGCGGAAAACACAAAGCTCCGAGTATTTTCCTTCTCGCTAAACGAGGAGAAGAATTCCGATCCTTTCCCTCGAATCTCGACTTCATTGTTCGAGTCTTGTCGCAATTTTCCTATATTTATTCGAGAAACACTTTTCAAATGACGAGAAGCGTGATCAAAACTTTGCGTCACGTGAGAACTCGAGAAATAAATCCTGGAATTGTAAAAGGAGGAACAATTAATCTCGATAAAGAGAGAAACGTCTTTGTCCTCGACAAGGTCAGATTATTCCGTTATTTCGTAGTGCACTCGCGTATGGATTTTAATATAGCACATATTTCATACACGTATGTGTCCGATGAATGTGTGCGAGTGTATAGAAAATACGGAGACTCGTTCCGTAACGGGGAGATAACTCGTTCCCTGGCCTTGCCGGAAGCTGGCACTTCCTCGTTACACGCGCGTCGTGGCGCACAGAGGCCGCAAAAAATTAGCCCGTGTGCTTGGATGTGTGTGCGAATTCGTGCAAACGAGTCACGTTACACACCTCTCCGTCCCGTGCGATCTTCTCGCCCTGGTGTATACGGAAAATGGCCGTGTCTTTGTTTCACTTTGCTGCTCCTCGCACACACGGGCTCGCGTTACACGCCATATCTCGCGCGGGCAAACTAGTTTTCACCGCACATTGATTCACGCAGAAACGCTCTTTTCTCTGTGGAGATCGATGGGACCAGGAGGTAAGGTAAACGTCCCAATAGTTGAACACTATTCAGTATTTTATTAATTATAATTCGATTATTATCGAAGCATCTGGATATAACCCAGAAAATATTAAAATTCTATTATATTGAGGGAATCTTTATTTAACTAAACTTCTTTTGTTAAAAAACATTGTATACGGTAAACGTCCCAATAGTTGAACACTACTCAGTATTTTATTAATTATAATTCGATGATTATCGAAAAGCCTGGATATAGCCCGGAATATATTAAAATTCTATTATATTGAGGGAATCTTTATTTAACTAAACTTCTTTTGTTAAAAAACATTTTATAAGGTAAACGTTCCAATAGTTGAACACTACTCAGTATTTTATTAATTATAATTCGATGATTATCGAAGAGCCTGGATATAGCCCGGAATATATTAAAATTCTATTATATTGAGGGAATCTTTATTTAACTAAACTTCTTTTGTTAAAGAATATTGTATAAGGTAAACGTCGCAATAGTTGAACACTAGTCAGGATTTTATTAATTATGGAAAAGTCTGAATATAGTCCGGAAAATATAAAAATTCTATTATATCGAAGGAATCTTTATTTAACTAAACTTCTTTTGTTAAAGAACAGTGTGTATTCATTTTAGAGAAAAAAAACATTAATATCCAGTAAAGCGTATTTTCGAGTGACGCGGTTGCATCTTAACATTTTCGATAGTGCACATTTATTTATTCTTAAGCTTGTATGAAACTTATAAATTGTCTAAGCGCGAAATTTCGGGGCGCTTCGTAATCGTCAGAAAATTTCGAATAAGTCAACATATTTCCGAATTTTTTAGCAGTTCTTTAACATACGTAAATTTGGCGTTCAAGTTACTGGTACACGAAGAAGTTTCCGAGCCTGATAGTCGACAGCAAAAAATACATAAGATAGAACGAGATAGATGTATGCGAAATAACGGATTGATGAATACACATAACCTCACTTTCGTTACGCATCGTGTCTTTCATAGCGTTCAAGTATAGGGACAAGCTAGTTCAACTTTAGAGACGAAGACAGATTTGTTGTTCAAGTACAGTTCAGCCTCACTATAGTAAACTAGTTGGGACTGGACTAGTCTCGGTACAGTGAATTTCTCCGTTATCCCCATTCAGGGACAGTGTATCAAGCGCAGTTAAATGCGCAAGCGCGAGATACACATGCGAGTGATAACGAGCGTAATCGTAATAGGTTGCTATACATCTCGGTGGTGGGAAGTGGATAAATTCACTGTAGCGAGATCGGCGTGGTTCACTGTAGTGATAGTTCACTTCAGTGAGTTTCACTATAGTGAGACTCAACTGCACGTTTCCCAACGTATGCGTTTCCCAATGTTTCTGTACTTATTTATTATAAATGTTATGTAAAATAAAGACATAATATGAGTTTTGGATTGGAGAAATGTCGAGTAATCATCTATTTATGGATTGAAGCTTGAATTTTTTGTTTTACTATCTCTTACATTGAAATGAACTTGTTGGTACTCTTAGACGTTCAACTATTGGGACGTTTACCTTACCATCGAAAATCAACTATTAACATTTCGTTAAATTATTCATCAGCTTTCTTTATTCTTTACATTAAACCTTTATCCTGTTTGAAATTCGTTTTTGATCTTTCATTCTCAAGTTCAGTTTTTAATTTATTCCGATTGTTGCTCTCTCTCGCAGGTTTAAGCTAATTTTCAATTCGAATTATTTTCGTCCAATCTTTTTTATTTTTCTCAACATACGTTTCTTCATTCTCCTTAATATAACCACCTCAAAAAAATGGTCCACAGTCAGGAAACGTGATTTGGAGTAACTGTGAAAAACTCGCATTGCACCGTCAAAGATTGCAACTCGCCTTTTCGTTCGAAAGACATTTGGAATGTTTACCTTGCAGGGTGTAAAGCATGCATTATCGCGCAATATCGCGAAATGCCGCCCTACACAGAAAAACTTAGTTTCAGTCGGAGTCTCCTCCGCTCGCATGTAGCACCATAATATCCGCCCTCCGTAAGAATGGACGTAATGCCTTCTCACGATTAGCCGCGATTTACGGGTTTCGTTGGTCGTATAAGCGCTCTCGGGTTATACATTCCTCTTTTCTCCTCTTTTCTCTTCTTTTCTTCTCTCTCCTCCTCTCTCTTCACCTCCTGTCTCTCAAACTTTTTCTCTCTCTCTCTCTCTCGGATCCGACGTCGTCGGGGCTCCAGATTCTTATCAGAGTTACTCGAGCAAGCCGCCTCGTAAAGCCGACGAGTTATCACGGTGCCGCGGTATGAGTCGTCGACGGCGTCCCTTGCACGTACACGAGAGCAAGCAGACCGGCTCACTCGAAATAATGCTCACGGTGCGCGTGCGTCGCTGTTGCTTTTCCTCTCTGAAAACTCGTGCTCGTACACAACTATACGGGCGAACGGGAAAGAGCATCTTGATTGTGCGTTACGACCAAAAGGTACTCCGAAATGCGAGCACAATACCATTCCGTCTGTATCCGGGAAAGTTGATGCTGAAAACAACAACGAAAAAAAAAACCATTCCCGAAGTTTAGACTCCGATTTAGTTACAGAGTGATTAATTCGCGAACTTTATCAACAGCTTTTATCAAAAGGAAATTTAAATTAAAAATAAAGGATTGATTTAATCCTCTGAAGGGTGAATTCAGAGCTCGAAGCGATTTTTTATTTTATTTGTTCGAAGTTTGAATCGATGTCGAGGTTTGTAGAATGAAGCTGCGAAAACGTGTCGATAACATGCACGATTTTCAAGTCCTCTCTTTTAGCGAAAGCGCGATTATTCATTTCATTGATTTTCGACTGCGAGACTGCGTCCCAGCGCGACAACGTGAACGATAAAGCGGAGCGGAACGATCGAGAGGAGAAAAAACTATGAAGAGAGACGAAGAGAAAGAGGATTTTTTGCGAGAGGAAATAGCCAACGGTGGTGAACCGAATGAGGAACTCGACACACACGAAATGTACTCTCGGGTTCCGATAGCGCAGTTGGAAGCGACGAGTGGCGGAAGCCCGACGAGAAAGCGCTCGACTCTCGCGTCCCTGTTACATGTGTACAAAGACACGTATTTTTGTACACATTGTCCGAGAGGGAAGTCGGAAAAGGCTGCGAGAGGCAGTCTGGCTGACAGGGAACCTTCGCGCCCAGCAGACGACGTAGGACAACGCGGGGTCGATGCTCGCTGTCCTCCGTTTTCCTACATCCACTCTATCGGGTGATCCGAAACGTACACAACAAAATATTTAAAAAAAAATACTTGCGAGATACTTTGCGGATCGAAACTATGGACATTTTTGTTCAATTTGAGAAATTCATCGATAACACCGGCACACAAAAAAATTGGTCTTCACTTTTGACCAGACCCTACGTATTTTGACGTGCTGAAAACGAATTTGAAAAAATTGCAAAAACCGCTAAAAATAGCAAAAATTTGCGATTATAAATATTAAAAAAAATTATTGACTAACTTACGTATTTTGATGTGCTGAATTCAAATCCGGAGTTCATTTGCTTCATACATCCTCAAAAATTTGAATAAATAGTAAAATATGGCTAAAAATGGCAAAAAATCGCCAAAAATAGTTAAAAATTGCATTTATAAAGGGGAGGGGAGGGCAAAATGGGGTACGGGGGGCAAAATGGGGTACCCCAAAAATTTGGTGAAAATTTACAATATTTCAAATTTTGATAAAATTT
>JAPYYX010004494.1:0-10553 GCA_030522605.1 Cremastinae sp. B BG-2022a | reverse complement strand
TTCTTAACAATACATTTTTACAGAATATTTTCTTTATTCATATAAATTTTAAAAAATGCACAGAAACAAAATTGTGCGAAAATTTGATAAACAGGAAAAGAATAATTTCCACTTTATAAAATTCACAACTTGTAATAAACCTTAATCGGATTTTAAAGAAATTCAAAATTCAAAACACTGTTAACTAAATTTTTATGAACGAATAAGGCCGAAAAGGGAAATCCTTTTAAGAAAAAATGAATATTTGAAGCTCACAAGTGAACAGCGCGAGGTATGAAAATTCAGAGGCAAAGGTACGATCCAGCGGAACAGAGCAATTATTTTGTGTCGAAACCGACTGGCGAATATAAAGATGTGCATCACTTGTAGGTATGAAAATTTATATCCGGGTAATATTTTTTAACGCAAAAGTTTTTGCGATTTTCGAAAACTTTGATTTATTCTTAACAATACATTTTTACAGAATATTTTCTTTATTCATATAAATTTTAAAAAATGCACAGAAACAAAATTGTGCGAAAATTTGATAAACAGGAAAAAAATAATTTCTACTTTATAAAATTCACAACTTGTAATAAAATCTTAATACGGATTTTAAAAAAATTAAAAAATAACACTGTTAACTAAATTTTTATGAACGAATAAGGCCGAAAAGGGAAATCCCTTAAAAAAAATGAATATTTGAAGCTCACAAGTGAACAGCGCGAGGTATGAAAATTCAGAGGCAAAGGCACGAAGGGGCGTCTATGTAATAAATTGGAACGGAAGGACGAAACGAGAGGCGAATGTACGTGTTTGTATGCACGTAAAGGTATAACAAACGAGAAGATAATGCTCGAGAGGTTGAGAGTACGGGTTTTGCGTAAAGTAAAAAATAAACGAAAAAAAAGGAACGAGGGCGAGTCTCGCTCTCTCGTAGAAGATTTTACCTCGCGCTCGGGCTCGCTCCTATCTCCTCTGTTCACGAATATGCGTTTATATATTTTAGTGTATAGAGTCACGAGGCGCATTAGCGGCCATTCTGGATCTTATTAACGAAGCTTTGCCCCGTGCTACCATTTAAATGTTTTATCTCGCCTCGCTCCGCTCCGGCCGTTTGCTAAACGCGAGAGCGACGTGTCGGAGAAGTCAGGAACGCGATGCGCTTATCCGCCTCTCAATCTCGGCCGAGAAAATCCTTTAAAAAATGTTAATTGTCATTTTAATGTTTCAATTATTTATTCGCGAGAATTCATTTTGTAGTCGAGGTGCGTTTTATTCGGTTGAGAATAAATTGGTAATTTTTAGACTTTATGATTTTTACGTATAAAAAATGCAATTATTTGAGTTCTTATTTTCACGTCGAAATTTCTGAACTGAAATTTTTAATAGCATTTAGGATCAAATATTTTAACAATTTTGATTGCTGTTTTAATTTTTTTAGTTATTAATTCGTGAAAATGTTTTGTTATCGAGATTTTATTCAATTAAACATAATCTAAAAACTTATAAGTTATAAGCTTTTTAATTTCGTATAAAAAAACGTATCGAACACTTCTGAATTTTTCTAGAAAATCTTTTTGATAACAAATTTGAGACAGTGTGTTTTATTACAGAGAAAAATAAAATTAGAAAATTTGAAAACGTCAATATATTTTTTTCCAATTGATTAATTGCTAGTATTGAAAAATTGAATTTTCCGTCTCCATTTTCGAAATTGTCAATCTTGAAATTCATTCCAATTACGAAAGTGCGTTTCCATCTGCAAAACCTCGGAAATAACGATGAAAGGACTTTTTGCACCGAAAGAGAAAGAGAAAACATATGAATGTAACATTTTTATGTTTTTCCTCTCATTCGATTTACCTCATCGTATATCGCGTCTCCCTTTTTTCTCGCTTATCCGTGACGAATTTAATTAGAAGCAGCGCCGCCCTTATCTATCCGCGCGCGGCCTTTCTCCCGGGGTCGCGATCGGTTCCAGCTTCGCGGGGATTGTACATAATAAAATTCTCGAGCCGTCACGCCGGGCTCGTCTTCTTTCTCCTCTTTTTCCCCACTCTCGCTCTCTCTCTCTCTCTCTCCTCTGCCCCTCAATTTTTTTCCACTCGCGTGAAGAAGCCCGCGCGTTGTCCCTTTTTCGCTCGGACGCTCCGTGGAACCGCATCGATGCAAAATCTTTCCATCTCGCTTGGCACTGCACACGGTGCGCCTATAACCGCCATAAAAATTCCTTAATTAAATCGTGTCTAACTCGAGGAAGATTGATTAGCCAAGCTCTCGCGCTTCACCGCGCATTGAGACGTGTTTTTACACTCATTAATGCAAACACGTCAAGTCCCTTTATTACCCTCTCCTCTCTCTATTTTTTATCATCCTCGGTGCACACTGACGATTATTTCATTAGCCCGAATATCAATTAAAACGAAGGAATCAATTAACTTTCAATCTTCATTTTCTTACTCATTTTTGGAATTAATTTGTCTTGGCTTTTATTTTCATTTCGTAACGTATATTAATGACATTTTTTGCAAGTTTTTGAAAATCTCCGTGTAAAAAAAATTGTTCATGGTGAATTCACAAAGTATTCCTGAACATGAACGTTCATCTCGTGTCGATGAGCTGAACTTTTTTATAAACTTTTGATGAACATTCCGCAGAGTTACCTAAATTGTTCGTCAGAAGATCATACATTTTGTTTACATTTTTTAATTAGATTTTGCTATTATAGAGGGAGAGGGGGCAAAATGAGCCCCTTAAGGAAAAAATGTTAGAATCCTTAGTGTAATGAATTGGTTTTAGTTTCTTATATTTTGATTATTTCGTTTCCATAAAATATAAAACAAAAATTTTACTAACACGTCTGGCGCAAAAATATCTGTTGGTTTTCAAAGTCTCGACAGCCTATTTTACCTCCTAAACACTTTGAGTGTCAGCAATTTTGAGGGCAGATTTTGCCTCTAAAAGTTTACGGATATCTATTGAAATTTTGGCAGAACAACATCTCTGCTCATAATTTGTCTACTCCGATATTGTTATTCGGATTGGATATTGTTTTTTAGTATTGTTGAGTAGACAAATTTTGGACAGAGATGTTAGTGTGCCGAAATTTTTGGGGGGCCCATTTTGCCCTCAAAAATTTATGGATATTGAAATTTTGAGGGGGGCCCATTTTGCCACCCCCTTCCCCTATAGTACATTGCTATTATTAAGGTTGAACTGATGAAAGGCTCTGGAATTTGCGTGAATCCCGTATTTCTTGAAGCGACTACAAGATATTACATGAAAAATCCAAAAGAAATGGCATGGACCCCCATTTTTTTGTCGATTTTCCTTCTTTATTGATTTAAATATCTACAATTAGTTGAATTATATAAAAACATTCGGAATACAGTTTATTTTTTATTTTCCTTTTTATGGCAATTAATAAAGTGTTTTCAATTTTTTAAAATCTTCTCGTTACACTTTCTTTCTATATTGAATAAATTAATTAAACGTTCAATTAAATTAGAATGATAAATGAACAAAGCAGCTTGATTTTTTTCATTTTTTTATTCCGTTAAATCTCCGATGGCTTTCAAGTTCCGAGGAATAATCCAAGATAAATTCTTTCGAGGTAAAAATTCTCGAGGAATTTCTTCGATTCCCAAGTATATCGGTGCATCTGCATTTAATTCGATATACGTATTCCGGATGTCTCGGAAGAGAGGGAGAAGCCGAGAGGGAAGAAAGAAGGTGCGATGGCTAATTGCGTCAAGATAATTAAACGGGAGAGAGGGGAGCGCGAAACCGAGAACGCCTGATCCTCGTCGCGTAATTTTCTCGCGCATTTTGCCAGAGTTCGAACCCTCTCTCACCCTCTTTGGAATTCATGACGATCGTAAAGTAAAGAGTTACGAGAATTACTCTCTTTTAACCCTCTTTGGAATTTTTTGTCCCAAAAGGTTTGAAAAAGGATTCGCATTTTATTCCACGAAAGCAAGAAAAATTAAATTATAATCGTAACGACAGATTCGAAGATCTCATATTGAGACCTTTTATATAAAATAATTTTAAATATCTGTTTACAATTTTGTTATTCTTAAAATTTATGAAAATGTTTCTTTGAAATTATGTAACAAAAATACTCGAAAAATTGCTAAATCGAATTTTTCTTCTCACAGTAGCTACAGAGAAAAATGCTTGTAATCATTTCTCACAATTATTCTCCGAGAAAGGAAATTGAAAAAGCTGAGCAGAAATTCTCGATTTCTGATCACGTATCTAAAATTACAGGATCACTAATTCTCACTTGAAAATTTTTTTCCTAACTTTTCTCATTGTGAGATCGAGGATTTTATCCCTGCGCTGGATTGTGACATTCGTATTGTTTTTTTCATCGCGAAGGAATTCTCTCGAGTCGAAGGCATTTGAAGTTTGCTGGGCGGCTTATCGTCTCTTATACTTCGAGTATATATTCTCTCGAACGGCTAATCATCCCCGATCGATTAACCGACACTCTCTTTCCTTCGAGGAGTGAGAGTAAGTGTGTAATAACGTCGTTTGTGTCTGCCGACACGTTAATCGCTCGCCGATCGTCGTAAGGGCTCAAAACTCGTGCTCGGATTGATTTTTTTGCGCCCTTTCGCGAATCGGTTCGCGAGTATCCTCAGACTCTCGAATACTCGACGGTACTTAAATTTATGGAGGCCATTACTACTGTGTGCACTATATAATTGCGAGCACTTTCATGCTTTACCGTGTTGCTCGAATGTGCTCGAATTTTTCTCGGTCGCTGCGTGATTAATTCTTTTTTCATTCGCCGCTTTTATTTTGCTCTCCGATACACTCGTGAGTATTTTCGAAAGGGTGTTTACGCTCTCGATCGTGATTAATCGCTATTCTCGATTTTTCTCGAATGTTTTCTCCATTTTTTTTTATTTTTCATTCTCTCTCTCTCTCTCTCGTTCTGTCTGCCAAGCTTTGCCATTTTCTTCGGAATCCTGCCGTGTTTTTTCTCCTCCATCTTCGTTTTTCGTACCGACATCCGGCTTACCGCAAACCAGGATTATTCTCCCGATCGTTACCGCAATCTCAGCGAAATGGCACATGCGAGGCAAACGCCACGATCGTCCGACTCGACGCAAAGATTTTTGTAACGATTTTCAAAATTGAAAATATCTCACGGATTTCGCAAATTTTTGCTTTTTCAATCATTCGATTTTCTTTTAGTATAATTATTTAATTTGAAGATCTAAATTTATTGTTTTTCGTGTTCTTTTTATACATTTTCGATTCTCATTTATAATTTTCTGTTTGATTCATTTTTTTAATATCCATCAAAAATCACGTGTCACATTCAAATTAATTTCCCCTGATTTATTCAGACTGACTCCAGACTTCGTCTTTTCTCGTGTTCCTTCGCATTTTCTCGTATCTCGAAACAATTTATCCGTACTTTTGCGGTATTTATCCGCGCCGGGAAGCCCACCGGGGTCTTGGAAGCGTGTCTAGAAGGTCTCGCGTCAAGGCCAGAGGATATATTCCGTCTCGTTTTATCCTCTCCAGCGAGTGGCGTCTTGCACCCGGCTGACGTTCTCTCCTGCGAGCGTTTGCATCGAGCCGCGAACACGTGGCTTCTTCCGAGTCGGTGACTCTTCTGAATAGAAGACGCGAAGACCAGACCATGGCAAAGTGGCGAAAGATCTGAAAGAAGTGAATAAAAAAGAATCTTCCTCCTTTCGCTCTCTCTCTCTCTCTCTCCTCCCTCTTTCTCTCACTCCCTCAATCCCTCTTTTTTGATTTTTCCATTTTATTTTTTCTCGTCGACTGTGATGTCTCGAACGCGAGACAAGCCGCTACGACAAGTGCATCCCGTTCGTTTGCCCCGGCGGGAATTTATACCATCGTTCGGTGGTCCCGGAGTTTCTCCTCGGACGCTTCAACGGGCGTACACGTGTTCACCGTGCGTCTGTGAATAAATAAACGTGATACGTGAACTAGCGAGTACGATGTATAAACAAGTCAACTCCGGTCCAATTTATCGGGCCGGAGGAGACCGCTCGATGCTCAGTCTCCGGGAACGTCTCATCGGAGTTCCGCGTCCGTATATACGAGACGCGAGACCAACGTGTGCGTGCACTTGATGCAAACGTGTTTATATGGTTTGCCTTTTATACTCTCGACAGAATCGTCTCTTGCTCCTTTTTTTTCCTCGTTCTCCCATCTCTCTCGCTTTACTCCTCTTTCCCATTATTGTCCGTCTCTTTCTCTCTCGCTTTTTCTTTCTTCTTCGCTCTCTCTATCTCTCTCGCGTCCTCCCCAAAGTGACCGACGGATCTCGAGCACGCACTCGTTCAGTCGCGCATAATTGGATCGTTTGTTCTCAAATTAATGCGCCAACCGATCGAAAACACATATCTCCAACTTGTATTTTTACATCATGCGCTCCTTAGGCTTCTTATTTTTATTTATCGTCCTTTTTTTTAGGAGCTCGTCGCTATACGGGCCCCGTACGAGCCGATGCACCAATTATAAAATTGGATCGTTTCGAGGATCGATCACGAGGAAACGTCAAACTGCCCGCGTAATTGCGCTGGGAGCGAAACTTTTTCCACATGCAAAATATTTTATTTTATGTTCAGTATTACTTGTTTTTTTAGATGTATACCGTTTTCTTGATCTGATGGATGTTTAATAATTATTAAATTATAATTAAGTCGCTTTCAATAAAAATCAACACTGTAAGATTTTCTTTGGAACGATTGAATTCCCAGAGAAAAAGAGCAGCTTTTATTTATTTTTTCGATATGTCCAGAACTTTGGAGAGAATTAGATACAATAAGATTTAATTTTTTCACTTTTTTTCATCATGGAACATATTTATTTGAATTTTTACTCGCCAACGTTCAACTTAACTCAACTCGCCATCGTTTTTAAAAAAAATGCACGTATCTCCAAAAAATTGATTTTTTCAACTTAAAATTTTTTTATTTATAACAATGCACACATTTAGAAGTCGAAAACTCCGGGGCATATTTCTATATAGGTCTCCCAACAATATCACAAAAAATCGGTTCTGCTCTGGTGCCCTTCTATAAGACTGGAGATTATTTCGACTGAACTAACACAGTTGGAAACATTTAAAGAATTTTAACATAACTTATTCTTTATCATAAGTAACATTGACAGAACATGCACGTTTACATTTTTTAGCAGTCCCAAGACCGTTTGATGCGCATAATCGTAAATTGGCAAATTGGTGAACAAAACGACCACTGGGAATTTTCATCGTGACGTGAGGACATAGAATGATGATCGAGACATCGAAGTCCTTTGAGAAAAATCGAGACCGTAATGAACAATGCTCGTTCGTATATTGTATATAGATAAATAATATGAGACGACAAAGGCCACGTAGTTAACCGAGTGTGTCCCAGGAGAACACGTTAAGGGTTCTTCTTTCGTTGTGCACTTGCAGGAATTCTCAACCAGTGCACCCGGCTCTCGTATTTTCAGATATAGCATCCTGCTTTAACAATGACAGTGCGGCTCGAGTTATCGCGCGGAAGTCACGATCCGCCTCGTTATAATATAGAAAGATGGGAATTTTCCGGCCTCCCAAAGACAATGCCAATGTCTTTATCACTGATAAAACACACTCGAGCCAATTATGGGAGTTTCACAGCACGCAGAAATTGAAAAATGTTCCTCAACTCGAGATTTTTCGGTGGATAGTCATGATTGACGTTTGTATAATTTGTTTTTATTCTCTATTTCAGTTCTGATGGGTTTATCATCGGTTCAATGTACTCCGGCCAATTACGGGAGGGTTGGAGAGTAGGATCATGAAAAAATAGACTGAAACGAAGAGACTGCAAGATTTGATCGAATTAACGGAATGTATTTAGTAAGAGGGAGCAACGATCGAATTAAAAAAAATTGAGGAGAAATCATGAATTCGGTACATTGAACTATATTTAAAAAACAATATTTATAAATTTTCGCATAGATTTCGCAATTAAAAATTGGCGTGTATAAGTCATTTTAAACGAAGAGTTTTCGAATGATACATAAACTTAAATTTACCCATTCCAATTATCAATTCCTAGGAGTTAAAAGTGTACATTTACGTACTCCGCACATGCGCGTGAGAAGATTATCGACTCCTAGGAGTTAAAAGTGTACATTTACGTACTCCGCACATGCGCGTCAGAAGATCCGCGCATGCGCATTTCTCACGCGTGTCATTCTCGTGCGTCGTTAATCTACCATCAAGCCTCCAGTTTTCGGTACGGGACAAAGACGTAACCTCTCTTTTTTCGAATTGCGTCGAATGTATTTGTTATTAAATACCGTGAAAAAATCGAAAATGAGTGATAACGAAAAACATAGTAGCGATGAGTGGCTGTCTGGCACACCACCAAAACTCGTAGAAACCGCAGAAATTACAAAAAGCGGTTTATATTGCCATACAAATCGAAACAAAATTATGAATGTGCGTACGAATCATTCGCAAATGGAAGCGAGAACACAAAACGAAATCGACGTCGGAATCCATGGTGTTAGCGTATTTCAAAGAATTGAGCCAGAAATATTATAAACCATCAATACTATGGTTCATCTTTTCCATGCTAAAAGCGATACTAAAAATGAAAAAAAAAATCGACGAGATTCTCGTCCTCAAAAGGCGCTCGAAAAAGTGAGGAAAACGTGGTTGCGATATATAAAATTATTTTCACACAGATGATTTGATTTAGCTCTTTATTGATATCAAATCCAACAATAGGAAATAAACTGTCACATCCGAATGACCGATAAATCTCTGAAGACAAAACAAAAAACGAAAATAACCTTTGAAAAAGGAAGCTCGAGATATATTGGCAGGTGTCGCTGGCTCCTCGCGTATTAGAACCGGTTGAGAATTGTCAGCGCAGAACTGATGCTGAGAGGTTCGAACGGAACGGTCGTCAATGTATCCGTAACAAGGACACCGTTGCCGGCATGAAGACGAGATACATATATCAGTACTTTCGATCTGTTCATTAGTATCGTAATATACGAACCGCGAGTAGCCACCCACGCCCTCAATCAGATATTAAGCGTATCGTCCAGTCATTCAGGCTCTGTAACGTCAGAAATGGCGTTACGCTTTTCTCTCTTTCCGTTTATTCTTTTTCTACACGTCTTCTCGCTTTTGCTCATCTGCAACCTTTTAGATCACGTGCCCTTGATAGCGACTCCGAGAGAAGAGAAAGAGATCGGACTCTCTCGATTTACTTCGGTCCTCGTCAGCCTCGCGAGTCTCCCATCACGATTCGAAGCAAGAATAAATTAAGGGCGCGTACGTAACGTTCAAGACGATCCTATCTCTCGAATCGAGACATTCCGCTCGCGATTCTCCCGGATAACCTCCTTCGGATTTGGGTGACCCGGAATACCTTCCGATTTTTATTCATGAATCTTCGATTCGCTGGAAAATAAACTCGAACCTAGTGATTAACAGCCTCGATGGGAGAAGAAAAAAATACACATAATACACTCTCCGTGTACTGTACGAGAAAGAACGGATTAAAAAAAAATGACGAGAGACTGAAATTGAGCGCAATAACCGAACAACTGTCAAAATGATCGATTTCACGTGCATCAAGACAAGGAGGGGAGAGAGAGAGAGCGAAGCAATCGGAGGTGCACGCGTAATTGGATATCATCAGGGGTTCCTCAGGATCCGCGGCGATCGCGGAGCGAGGCGGCGGCTACGACGCCACGAGAAGAGAAGAGAGAAAGAGAGAGAGAGAGAGAGCCCACCGGGTCAGGAATGTAATTAGTCAGCGAGACGAGGTTACAATCTCGCGTCTCGATCGGGATAGATGCTCTTCGTTACTGGAGAGTCCAGGCTGGCGATCCAACGAGAGAGCTCTCTCTAGCCCGAGATGGCGCGCGCTCCGGCCCCGATCTTGCTCTTCCATCTCCCTATTTACGTGTACATTCGCGCACTGCATTACCTCAGGTGTATAGACCAAGCTCCACACGTTCTTAGCCGCATATTCCCGCATAGATGCGACCGAGATTGCCCAAGCTCTCTCTCTCACTCCCAGCCCCCGAGAGAGATCGAACCCCGATTGCTACCCGTTAATACGCGTGCGATAATTAAAATTACTGACTGATTGCTTCTTCTCTCCTCTCGCTCTTCCTCTATCTTTTTAATTCTCTGCATCGAATCATTTTCTTCCTCGTGCAGTTTTATCGAAGTAGGTTGCACTTGGATTTCATCTGAAAGGCCTTCATTGAACTCTGTTTTTCATTCTTTTTTTAATGAGGTTATGTGAGAACTTCAGAGGATGTATGATAAATTTGAATTTGCATACTCTTGTGTCGAGTACAAAAACACTTTTTACAAAAATTAAAAATTAAATACTGATGGATAGTAAGATAAATGATTGTTCCTTTGATGTTTATATTGCGGTCTTATTTGAATTATTCAGAGCAAGAGCACTCACCCATACGGAAAAAAACTATAGTCGAAAATATGTGTTGAAAATGCAATTGAAAATATATCCGAAATTATAGTTTTTTTTATAGTCAAAACTGTACCA